>ML838659.1:29638-44050 GCA_009831015.1 Picea engelmannii
ACAAGGGTCTAGGTGATGGATGTAACTTAAGGTAACCACTCATTGTTTTTCCACCGTCCAAATTTAATGAGAAATAAAAGTATAGGAATAGTTGGAAATAGCTCCTAAGTCAACAATCATGGGGGACAAGATCATGAATTCTTGTCTCATATGCTCACCTACTGATAAATACAAGTGTAAGAATATTGTGAGTTCTGAAATAATTCAACAACAATACACATACAATGTAGAGATACATTTTCCCTATCTTCTCACTAGCATACTCAAATGGGTGACAACATGAAAGGCTTAACACTCACTAGTGAAAGATGAGGGTACACCACTTCTATCCGTTCAACTTCCAAATATTTACCATTCAAGTTTCTTATATCAAGGTAGTATTTATAGGTGTTAGGGAGGTTAGGTCCCTAACATGCCCTCCCTCTTGAAAAACAACTTTGCCCTCAAGGCTTGAGATGGGGAAATTGTTGCAGAATGGTGGTCGACTCCTAGGTGACATCTTATAGAAGTGTATCCTTCCATTTAAATAACACTTCCTTGATGGTGCACTGACAGAGACAACACTCGCACTGGTCCAAGACTACTTGTGGCTGCAACCAAATGGAACCTTCTTCATCCAACTCAGGGAGACTGGTTTGATCACAACACTTTGTTCCGATTACTTTCTTTAAGCTTGAGACATTAAAAATAGAATGGAGCAATGGAGCTTAGAGTGACTAAGAAGAGCTAACTGGTAGGCCACACATCCCAATCACTTGAGAATTATACAAGGACCATAAAATTTGGTGGATAAGATTTGGGAGTAAGTTTCTGACAATGTTTACTTTTAAGTGAATTCTTCTTATAAGGTTGCATGTGAAGAAACAACTAGTCCCCTTTAGCGAATTGATGTTCGAAACGACCCTAATCTACTTGTTGCTTCATAGGATTCTCATCGAGAACAAAATTTTCTTTGAGAGTATGGAGAATGGTTGCTTGGACTGTGTGGTTGTTTTCAACCTCGTGAACCTTGGGGACGCCTAATATGTATCAAAGAATCGAAGATGGTTTTTTCTCGTATATTGCTTCTAAGGGAGTCATGTGAATAGTAGTATGGTAAGATGTGTAGTACCACCATTCAGCTAGGGGTAACCAGTGAGGCCGCTGATTTTTTCTGTCAGACACAAAACACCTCAAATATGTTTTCAAACACTTGTTGGCAACTTCAGTTTATTCATTAATCTCGGGATGATAGGTGGTGTTGAGATGCAATTGGGTTCCCTGTATCCCAAACAAATCTTGCCAAAAATTGTTGGTGAAAGTTGGATCACGATCAGAGACAATACAATGAGGCATTCCATGGAGTTTGAATATATTATCCATAAAACTTTGAGTCACTCTGGATGTGATGAACGGGTGTTGAAAATCACAGAAACGAGAATATTTAGAAAGACGATCTACTACCACATTGATGCCTGACTTATTGCCTGATTTAAGTAAGCGAACAATGAGATGCATAGAAATATCCCTCCAAATAACAGATGGAATCGAAAGTGATTGGAGTGTACCTGGAGCTTTAATAGTTTTTCCCTTATTGCATTGACACGTATCACATTCAACCACAAAGGTGTGAATGTATTATTTCATGTTGTCCCAGAAAAAGTAACATTTGACTCGTTCATAGGCTTTTGTAAACCCTGAATTTCTAGTTGCAAGTGAAGAATGAAACTCAGAGAGCACTGTGAATTTAAGGTTCGACTATTTTATTACATATTGGCGTCCTCTATAGCGAAGCTCTTCATTCTGCCAAGACTACCCTGTAAAATATTGAGGATCTTGTTGCAATTTTTGGATCATGCCAGAAAGTTTGGTGTCTTGCAACCATTCCTGGCAAATGACATGAATCCATTCTACTACAATGAAGCAGATGGAAAAGAGGGACCCTTCTTCTTCATTTTTCCTTGAAAGAGCATCATCAACCACATTTTATTTTCCCTTCTTGTGTATGATCTCATAATCATATCCAAACATCTTAGTCACTCATTTTTGTTGCTTCGAGGATGAAATTTTTTGTTCCAAAAAATACTTGAGGCTACGGTGATCAATTTTAATTTGGAAGCGTTGCCCCAATAGATAGGGATGACAAATATCTATAACATGCAAAATAGTCAACATTTCCTTTGTATAGGTTGCTTAACCCAAATGTCACTCTGATAGTTGTTTTCTAGTGAAAGCCAAAAGGTCGACCATCTTCCATGATGACTACCCCAACCCCTTTCCCTGATGCATCACATTCCAAGACAAAAGTTTGGGTGAAGTCTAGTAGTGCCAGGACAAAAGTTGTGCACATAACAACTTTCAAGGTTTGGAAATATTGATCAGCTACTTGAATCCAACTGAAAGCATTTTTTTGCAGGAGACTAGTGAGAGGAGCTGCAATTTTTCCATAATTCTGAACAAACTTGCGATAATAGTCTGTTAAACCCAAGAAACCATGCAAGCTTTTAAGACTTTTAGGGCGAGGCCAATCCTTCATAGCTTCAATTTTCTTAGGATCCGCCCATACACCATACTCGTCAACAACATGACCCAGGTACTCAACTTCAAAATCTCCAAAAGAACATTTAGATTGTTTGAGAAAAAGTTAGTGCTAAGATAGTATGGAGAACTTGATCCACATGGGCGAGACGGGCTAGCCAATTTTTACTATAGATGAGAATATCGTAAAGAAAACTAAG
Organism: Picea engelmannii; assembly: GCA_009831015.1. Classification (NCBI taxonomy): domain Eukaryota; kingdom Viridiplantae; phylum Streptophyta; class Pinopsida; order Pinales; family Pinaceae; genus Picea; species Picea engelmannii. The sequence goes on from ML838659.1 coordinate 32,356, forward strand.
ACAAATTGATGGAAAAGGGATAGAAGATATGATTCACGAGACTTTGAAAATTTAAGGGATCATTACACAAGACAAAGGGCATGACCAAGAACTCAGAGTGACCCTCATGAGTTTGAAATGCAGTGTTGGGAATGTCTTCTTCCTTAATATGTATCTGGTGGTACCAAAATGAAGATCAAGTTTGGTAAAATAATGAGCACCACTCAATTCATCCAAAAAGTCATCAATGACAGGAATGGGAAACTTGTCCTTGATTGTGATTTTGTTGAGGGCGTGGAAAAATCAGGACACATGCGCAAAGTTCCTTCTTTCTTGAGTACCATGACGACTGGAGAAGAATAGGGGCTGATACTCGGATGGATAATACATGCTTCTAATTCTTAAACAATTTTCTCAATTTCATTTTTCTTGGCAAAGGGATGACGGTATGGGTGAACGTTGGGAGGAAGAGTGCCAATGACTAGAGGAATGGAATGATCATGGACGTTGTGGGAAGGGGAAAGGCTGTGGGGGGTGTTAAAATTAGCTTGGTGTTGGGATATTATTGATTGGAGGTCAAGATGCATAGAGGGTGTCTACATGGATTGAATAGAATGGAGTTGGAAAATAATGCCAGAATGACCTTTTTTTAGTAGATTTCCATTCGGTTGGAGTTGATGATCGCAATTGAGTCTACTGTGATGCCTTCGAACTTATATTTTTGTCCCTCGTGCTGGAATTGCAAGGTGAGGTCCTTAAAATCCATGGTAATGGGGTCGAGAGTGCGTAACCATTCATCACCGAGAACTATGCCAAAACGGCCCATGTCTATAGAAAACATACGATATTTTAGGTGGTATTGACCAATTTGTAATCACACATTTTCACAATGTCCTCCACATTTCATGGAACCAATATTGGCAATAATGACCTAAAAATTGTTGACAACACAGAGATAACAATTGACTTCTTGGGCAATGTGACGATGAATAAAATTATGGGTGCTACCACTGTCAACCGAGATGATGACTTTCCTATGTTTAATGTAGCCAACTAACTTGAGGGTTTGGGGAGCAAAGAAGCCAGTGAGGGTGATTAGCGGAATTAGTGGTTCAACTTTGAGAGGTTCAGAGGGAAGAATAGGATCATCTTCTTGGGGTATCTCTTCAACAAGGGAAACATTAGTGAATAGGATCATCTTCTTGGGGTATCTCTTCAACAAGGGAAACATTAGTATCCTCGTCAGAAAAATCCTCTGAAATAGCCACAAAAATAATTTTTTCTTTGCTTATCATCACAATTATAAAAAAGGACCTTGAGTTGGTGTTCAACCAGTTCCGTCGTAATCAATTTATAGATTTTTAGAGGAGTAGCAAGAGGGGCAGAATTGGTGCGTCTAGGGTGCGGAATAAAGGAGGGTTTTATGTTTTGGGAGGAGACTATATGTTGTATTTCTTTGGCATGTTTAGTATCTTCCAACCAAGTTTGGAGGTGAGCCATGAGGCCCTAGGTGCAGATTTCATGCTTTAGGCCAATCTGATAAATCATTCCCTAAATAAGGCATCAGATGTACGCCCTCTGTTCTAAAAACCAAGTGCTAAAAGGTGGTTATAAAGTCTTCCACTGTGCCAGACTGTGTCAACTTGGTCAAACGACCTAAATAGTGGGTGTTTGTGTCAAAGCATTCATAAATTTCTGCAACAAATTGTGTCGAAGCAACATAACCCTAGCGTGCATTTTTACGCCATTGTCACCATTTTTAGTGTTCATGAACAAAATAGAGAACACCATAACGAAGTTTGGCCAACTCATCTGTAATTCCATGCAAAGAAAAATAATGATCCATTTGAGTGACCTGGTTGATGGGATCCAAGCCATCAAATTTGTGGACCTCAACTCTGGAAAGACAGGGGTAAGAATGAAGGGAGTTGGAGTGAAAGGCCATAGTATGGGAGGATTCGATACCCTCTAAGTGGGAAGGTTATTCAAAGGAGGGATGGCCCTAGGATTGGTTCAACACTTTGTTGAGTGTGAATTGGAGGTCATCAAATCGACCATTGAGGATGCCAAATTTTCCCTGGACTTGGTCAAATTCATGCCTAACTTGGTCTATTAAGTTTTCATCTCTGGAATTGACTAAAGCAATGTCAAAAGTCACTTTCTTGATGGTCTCCTTGTGTTGTTTGGATTCATTTTCCAAGACAATGAGTTCTTGGTTGTGGGTGGTGGCCATTTGGGCAGTAGGGGTGCCTAGGAGGGGGAGGGGTCCACTGAAAAATTGATGATAATTGATATATACCATTGCAATCAAGGTGACAAGAGGAAGCCAATGGGATAGCTGGAAAATAAGGGTGTCGGGAATGGGGTTGGGTCCATGGGAAAAAAGGCTAAAAAATGGCAGGTACCACAACGATCAGGGAGAAGAGAGGAATCCAATGGGATAGGTCTCGAATAAGGGTGTTGACGGGACCACTATACTTTTTTTTTTCTACTGTGCAGTTATACTCCGGCCAGAAGAATACTGTAATGACGAAATGTCCAAATTGTAAACAAGAAGAATTATGTAGGAATTTCTCAACCAGAATGCAGAAGGCAGGGTTGCACGACAAGATATCCCTTCTGTTTATTTTTTGTTTTGTTTTGTTCCCAAGGGTTAGGGTTTTCAAGGTTCCTACAAACAAGGGTTTTCCCTATGATATAACTCTCTAATGTATGTTCTGGGTCGAACAATAGTACTCGGCCCAATATCTCGTGGCACCAACTAAGGAAACTCAACTATACCCTTAGTTGTAGTACTTGATTAGTCAGGTGCTAGAGAGTATCTTCTTGAGTGTTGTTCTTGGTATCACTATAGCAGTAAGGTGAGTCATGATCTCTATCTCATATTCGTCCATCCTCTCTAAATCCTCTTGGAGTTTCTCAAACTGTTGAGTCACATTGTCGCCCTTAACCTTCCAAGATTTGTCACTTGCACCATCCATCTCATTGGTTGACCCTCGTCACTTGGTTTTCTCAAGATTTTTGTGCAACTCCTCTGCATTGTCCCAAGTCTATAATGAGCCCTGCATTCATTTACACACTGAAGTGCTCGGTTCACCCTCATGAAATTTTCTCGTGGTCTGTGTATGTGCGTAAGGTTGGGCTCAAACCACCTATGGCAAAACAACCCACTTTGGTGAATAATTCACCAAGGTCTGCACCCAACTGCCTCTGAGTTCAACTTTTCATTCGAGCCTGCAACAAGTTCTATGACAATCTTGCGGTCTCTCACCTTTCCCAAGTGCTTGGTTCACCCACGAAACTCTGCACTTGACCTGCTCAAGGAGTGTTCTCATGCTTGATCACCAGTCACGAATTTCGTTCGCAACTTGACCCTATCACAACCCACCAAGTCTGCGCTCAGGTTTCCTCTGTAATGGGTCGGTCCATCGAACACTCACTAAGCCTATGCCTAGACTGCCTCACCAAACAAGTGTGCCACTCCTCTACCATTGTTCTAACTGCAGTAGTGGTGAAGAGCCAAATATGATTTGATACCACCTGTCATGACCCCACATGACACCTGATCAGATCTTGTGATCGTTCACCTCTTGAGGGTGTGTGGCACCGCAACGGTTCTTATTTGGTTGCTTGGCATACCAAAATTACTTCATCCCAACTACGCCTCTTCACCTAGAGCACACCCATACTTTGTTATAAGCTACCAACGAGTCACACTCCTCTGGTGCAACTCTTACTTACTTAGACGATTATTAACACGGTTTAACACTTAGTCTTATTTAAGCATGCATCCATGAACATGAGAATCCAAGAGAAAAACTAGGAAACAAATGAATACAAACACAAAAAAAGTGCAGGCGTCACAAGTCATGCCTGACACCTGACTAAGTCTTTATTATTGTGAAACAGTTACAATATGAGCACTACCGGCTTGGTTTACAAATTCGGTCGAGTCACATGACTCTCCTCACCTCGCCAAGACACTCAAGAACAAATTTGTCACACCAATACTCTCTGTTGCAACCGTCTTTGCAACCATCCGCATTGCACCTTAGACGTTCCCACAACCGCAAACTTGTTGTCCCTTTGTTGTCACGTGATTTCATTAACCTAACACAGTTTTTGGTTATGCCTTGCACATGCCTCCAATAGACCTACGTTTCTAGACTTCCCCAAAACGTTCAACTCTTGGCTACTTGTCTTCCATATTGGCAACTTTACCTCAATTTGTTGCCTCAAACTTACTTCAGACTTGCTCTCCAAATCTCTTGGTTGTGCACCCTTACTCTTATATGGACTCCAAGGGTCACTTCTGTGAAACATCATGTCTCTTGGGTGTGTCACACCCCTTTGAAAACCCACATTCAATCGACGTGTCGTGCTCATCCGTGGACCTGGTGCACCCATTGTCCAAAGCCCGCGTGCCCATCAACTGTTTGTTTCTTGGACCGACATACCCCATCCTTGGGCGTTCACCCCTTGCGTTGTGTTCTCTTTGTGTCGATCGTCGTGACTCCTCATGGGTGTGTCGATGGGGTTGTCCAACCTTTCTAGTGTGGCTATGTTGTCGAGGGGGACTACTCTTCGTCAATCATTCTAAGGAAAGTAAGGTGTGTGCCCCCTTGGTGTTGCACAACACCATCATGTTCCCAAGGTGCATCTACTCACACCAAACGTCTTCATTCACCTAACCGATCGCTTCTTGTGCTCTTCACTCATTCCATCATCGAATTTGCCCAAGAAGCTTGAACGCTCGGTGGGTGTCGTGGGAGACCTTACAAAAACTAAAATAAAGTTAAGGTTAAAATATTATTTTATTTTAAATATTGTTCCCTTTTTTATTTTTCTTAAAGATTAAAAAAAAACAAAATTATGTCTTTACTCATATACTAATACTACTTAATATGTCCTCTGGATGAAGGTCCAAATGGAAAGGGATAATGTCGACACTTGGCGTACTTAATATGTCTTCTAGATGAAGGTCCAAATGGAAAGGGATGATGTCGACACTTGGCGACCCAAGCTTTGAGGGGGACAGGTGGACGAAGCCAATGTAAAATTCCCTCACCCATCCATTAATTGGACAATCACTCTGATGCATGTGATGCATTGAACGTTGGCTCAGACTACTAGTGAAATGAAAGGGAGTAAAGACGTGTTTGTGTCTACAATTATTATGGCCATCTTGCTATGGAATAAGAGTTGGGTTTATTTGATTACGGTGCGGATGGACGACTCTTATTCTCGTGCCCGACCGAGAATGGTTTGGATGCCTCTCACTCCTATCCCCGTTGTTGTTTGCGCAACTACCCATCTTCCTCTCCATAGTTGTAAGCATTATCATCCTCCCCATGCCTCATGAGAGAGCAAGAGCGCGTAGGGGTTCAGGCTCCTTCCGAAGTTTCAAGTCATGAAGGTGCAGTCAACCATCCTCAACAAGCGACAAGGTACGCATTTCCGGTAGTATGGAGACCCGAGTTGTTGAATCACAAGGAAATTTCAGTCCTCTCACTAACATGGAGGATTCAATTAAAGCGTCGGATTAAGGCATGGTATGGGGATGCATGGTTGAGTGGTATGAGTTGGCGGACAAGTCAAAGTCTGAAGCTAGCAAACCGATTATGCATCCTATGACGCAGAGTGAACCTGAAGCTAAGGAAGAACATGTCCCTCTCCACCTTGTAATGCCCCATTCAGTGGCCCCATGCATTCTCAGTCTGATGTGATGGACCACAACTCAGAGGCATAGACAAATACCATCAAGATGACGGAGGACCACCTAAAATTAACTTTCAAAATCATAAGTGAACAGGTGGACCAACAACATCGGATGGAAATGCTAGATCAAAAAGCTAATCTGCTTCTTGACATTTGCTCCAATCCTGGAGAGACCCAGTCATTTAGTCATCATTTTGGAATGGCCCATGCCTCTTCAACATTACACTAGAGACATCTCTTCAGTCAGCTCATACTCAAGCCTGCCCAAGTGATCACATGTTGATCTCTTCTCTTGGTCATAGGTTTCATTCAGGCTTTTATGTTTATATTGTGATATATGTATGAGAAAACATTGAAACACTCTCAGGTTTTGGCCCCATGAGGGCAATTCTTTATTTTAAATGACACTTTAATTTTGATTGGTCTTTTATGTTTATATTGTGATATATGTATGAGAAAACATTGAAACACTCTGAGGTTTTGGCCCCATGAGGGCAATTCTTTATTTTAAATGACATTTTAATTTGGTTGGTCATGAGCTTGGGCTTGAGCTAGTTTCCTCTATTGGCAACCCAAGATTTTTTTTTCTTTTAGAATGTAATATAAAGTTTTAGTTTCAAAAAAAATACAATTTAATATATTAATATAAATTAATAAATAAGGGAAATTAATAAAAAAATATTTTACGACAAAAAATTTGAAAGAATAATTTTATTTTTAAAATTGAAATACTTCATAGATTATTTAAACATAATTTTTTATATGTTTTAAAATTTAAGGAGAGAAAATGGTGTTAAAGAGTTGGAGTAAAAAATAAAATTAAAGTATTATAAGAATGTAATCAACCCTAATTTAGAAGATAAAAATTATCTCTATGTTTTGAGAAGTGTAAAGAAAAAAATAAGTCTTGCTAAGATAAGAACAAATTCTCACTAGCTTCATGGTGAAACTTGGGGCTTGTCAATTCCTAAAACTCACTTTGTGACACTAACAAGGTTGAAGATGAAAAACACTTTATCTTAGATTGTGTAGCCTATACCCATATTATCTCTCAATATCAAAATATTTGTCACACTACCAACCTTTTAACTCAACAAAACTAAAACAAAATTCTAAAGAATTGCAAGTAATCCCTTACCCTCTTAAGGTCAGTTATTAATCATCATCATCATCATCATCATTTAAAAAAAAATGATCCATTAATACCAATTAGATAACTATTTATAAAAAAAATTATGAATAATATTATAATTAATTTCAATAAGTAAAAGTTGTGGAAAAAAATATCATTATATAAAAAAAAGACAAAATTTATTAATTTTTTTTTCAATTTTTTTTGTTATATTATATTTCTTTTCTAAAATACATTCTTATTATTTATTTTTTAGTTTACAAAGCTATACTCATCTATAAATTTAGCCTATAAATTTCATATTCAATAAATTGTATTTTAAATTGAAAGATAAGAGTTATTTGAACATTACTAATTAATATATATATATATATATATATATATTTTTTTTTTTTTCAACTATTTTTTTTTATCATCTTCCTCTTTATTTTGAACCTTCTTAAACCCTTAAACCATGGAAAGAAAAAACCAAAACCATAAGGCTAAAAAGGAAAACCAAGATTACGCCCAGTCTGAAATCTCTGTTTGGCTGTTGACACATTTTTCCTTCGAACAAAAATCTCTTTATTTAAGGCTCCTTGAAACCTTCCGGATCTTTCACTACGATCCCCGTATATTAGGTTGTAACAGTGGCCTTTCGGATCTTTCCCATAATTTGGTGCCACATTGCGGTGCGTTTCTCCATAAGAAAATAAAACAAAGTGTGATGAGTAAGAATATTATATTTCGTTGAAAATGACCTGCAGTACAGACAATGTGAAAGGCTGCAAGACAGGGCTTGTGACAATGAGTACTGTACTCGGTACAGAAACAGACTCTCGCTTCAAGAAGGAAAAGACGTGGATTGTATAGGAATTGTAAATTATAAATGAAAAAAAAAGACGTTGAAAAAGGGTGGATGGGAGAGGCACTATACGTAGAAGAGAAAGTTGCTGCTGAAAGATGCCGTATATTTGGCATAACTGTTTTTTTTGGGTAGCAAAGGTACATTCCTGTGATTTTTAAGAGGATTTGATTAGTTTTTAGGTGAATAACATATCATAATTGGTGTAATTTTGAATGGGATTAATGTATTTCAATTGGTTAAGTTTTTTTCTGATAATAATGTATTTTAGGTTGTTTAATAATGTATTTTAGGTTGTTTAATGTGTTTTAATTAATTAAGTTTTAAGTAGGAATAGTGTCTTTTAATGAGTTTAGTTTTTTTTTTCCACGGGAAAGTTTCTCGTTTATATTCATCAGTATATAAACATTTTAATGAGTTTAGTTGTGTATATAGTTATAGTGAACTTTAATCTTTTGTGTGGTAACAGTGTACTTTACTTCATATTTAGTTTTGAGTGGAATTAATGTAATTCAATATGTTTTAATTTTGCAATTGTTTTCTTAAAGTTATATCAATAAATATTTCACTTTATTTAGTTTTGAGTGAAGTTAATGTAATTTAATAGGTTTTTTTTTTAATTGTTTTCAATGAAGAATATTTATGAAAAATAGTATGGAAGAAATCATTCACAAATTAATTAAGTGTTTGAAAGTTATTATAAAAATAATAAAATGTAATTTTTTTTTTAATATTGTGAATATTAATTATTTAATTAAAATTAAAAAAAAAATCTTTAAATGAAAATGCATAATTTTATATTTATAAAAACCTTTGTAATATAAATATAATTTAAAAAATTATTAAATTAAATAATATTCAATTTTACTTTCTAAATTAAATGGTATTCATTTTGATTATATAAATCAATGCATAATTTTATATTAAAAAAAAGTTTCTAATATAAATACAATTAACAAAATTATTAAATTAAATAATATTCAATTTTAATCTCTAAATTACTAAATTAAATGGTATTCATTTTCATTTAACAAAATTATTAAATTAAATGATATTCAATTTTAGTCTCTAAATTAAATAGTATTCATTTTGATAGCATTAATCATAATCAAAAGAATTTTTTTTACACGTATGCTTGATGATTTAGGTAAAAGAAGAAACAAAAACATACATGGTTTCTTACTCAAGCAATATTAGATTTATTATATATAAAATATATAAGAAAAAGTGATTTGTAAATATTAATGTTTATTCAATAAGAATGTGCACAATATTAATATTTGCATTTTTTCCTTTAAGGTATTGACTAAACTAAAAGTTTTGTTATCATGAAAGCTAGCTTTTAGATGCAAGTTGCAATTAAGGTACCAACTTTATGGTGCACATTTATGATGTGATATTTTCCTTCTTTGTTTTTTATTAACATTATCAGCAATTTTAGTATCATATTTTGTAAGTTATCTATGATTTATGATTGTCATCCATGTGATATCCACAATAGTATCTTATTACAATGTCATGTTCCTACATTCAAACTTTGTTCCATATTAAGACTAATTCTAATTGTGTGTGTTGTTAATCCCACATGCCTAGCATGTTTGAGACATACTTTATAAGGCATTATCCACAACAAAAGCTTTGTCACCAATTCCTTGGGTTAATGTGATAGCATTACCTCTTGAGTTTGAGCTTAAGGTGTTTGGGTTTAATTGTTCAATTACTCCCAATATTTCACCATATATTTTTTTCTTCAAGAACAAAACAATGGAACTCAATAAATAGATTGAAACCATAAATAAGTCTAGGTGGTGTAGTCTTTTGTAATGTCCCTTTCCGAGTAGGGGAAAAGGGTCAGTTGATGTCATTTCACTAGGGAATGTTATATTTTGAAAGTGACATTAAGTGAAAAGTGGGAAAAAGCCAAATATAGAGGTCTCTTAAGTGAAAGAGGCTAAATATAGAGGTTGACTGTAACACCCTGTTTCCGTCCAGTTTGTAAAAATAACTATATTGGTCAAGAACTATGGCAAACTCAAAGATGTGAATGTTTGATTTGACGGACCTTTGTATAAAAGGTCGATGAATGTAAATTATGTTATGAATATGCGTTGCTTGATTGTTGGGAGGGGGATGTGCTAAAAGAGACCACGATGGTTAATGAGAGGTGGTGGAAGGGAACTGGAATGGTTGCGTTAACTTCCACCTAGCCAGTACCGTACTGGTTTTTACTTGCTCAAAGACCAAAGAAACTCTCTGATCTTGGAATGGATTTTCCATCAGATTGGTAGGTGGGGAGGCTCCTCAAGAGTTAATGAGGGGATGGGGGTGAACCACCCATTCGTAAAAGCTCCCAGACCTGACCACGGACGGGGAAATTCGTGCCACACGCAATCTTGCAGAGAAAAGGCAAGAGAGGAGGTGTGGTAAAGGAGGAGAGAGAGCGCGTGCGACCAGGATCGCAGAAGAAAACTAGAGAAACTCTGGAAACACAGGGAGTTTTTGAACATAGGAGAAGGATAGTAACCTTCGTCCTGGATTATTTTTCTGTATCAGGAGAAGGAGAGTAACCTTTATCCTTGACTTCCATTGAGCTGGAAGTAGGAGACTAAATCTCAAAGCATCGTGGTCTAGCTCGGGGGTGGCTAGTGGTGAATCCATTTGGAGTCACTGAGCCTACGGTTGGGTAGAAACGAGCACCCCTCTCAGTAGTTGCATCACGCCTAGTGGATCTGATAAGTGTTTTATGCCTTGTATTTTGAATTGAATATCATGAATACATGCTCATGTTTATATTCCCATAATGATTTCTGCGTGGAATGATTGCCTGGTGTTTTAGACTGGAAATAATGGATGCATGTGTATACTTACATGCCATAGTTGGTTTCTGTACAAATGTTTAAGTCTGAGGCATGATTTCGCTCCACCGAGAATCATCTTGTTTGCTTGATTCTCGTAATACTCTGGGAAGGCTCCTTGAGAGTACTCTTCCCCAGGAATTACCCCATAAACCTTGGAACCGTACTGAACCTTTACCCAGAGACTCGACTCAGATCAGGGACAATTGCCCAAGAATCGTCTGAAGGTTCATGCGATTCGGGTCTGGAAAACTTATGCAAGAAAGAGTAGCTCTCTAAGGTCTCGGAGTCGTGGGAGTGTGAAGCTCCGAGAGGTTGAATTTCGTGATTTAAGCTCAGAAATGATAGCGAGTCCAATTATCAAAAGAGAATACCCCATTGTTTGGTAGACGAACGGTCAGAATCCTTTTGGAAATACCCCAGATCTGTCAAGACCGATGGATCTAGAGGAGGAGCGCAGGCGTTAACACCTCGACCCTTTCAGCCTTCACAAGTAGCGACGGGATCCAGGACCGTAGATCCAAGGATCTGACGGAGCTCTATTGATTGTCGATCTTAACCTTTGCATAGGCAGGAGAGTGGACTCGACAACGTCCTGAAAGTCCCAAAGTATTCGGAACTGTCCATCGACACAGGACGTGTGGTAGTTGGGTAGCATTTTGTTGACTCGCGACTTGGAGTGGTCAAGGGTAGGACTGCACTGTTAAGAACCAAATACCAATATAGCATAGAAAAACCTCAGAAAAAACACTCAACGCCTTGAAAAAGAGATAATTTCAGATAATAAGCCTCTTCGAGGGGGCAACCTCCTTTTACCCCACTTAAATGTTCAAGTACAAGATGATTCAAAATGAAAATGTCTCCTTGGTATATATAGGCGACTAGGAGGTATAATTACAACTAATGGCCTAAAGCCGACATAAATAAAATAACATTACTAATATAATATGCCCCAATTAAGGGGTAATGAACCAATATTAGGGCTTAACATGCCCCTCCCCTTGAGACAAGTGTTCTCTACAATGCTTGAGTAACTCTGGATGCTTCTGTATAAAAGACTCATCTTCCCAAGTGGAATCTTCAGCTGGTAGTTTCCTCCATTTAATGAGATACTCTGAAATGGATCTATTCCTCAGCTGGTGAATTCTTGTGTCAATGATGGCTTCA
>ML838660.1:5174-33942 GCA_009831015.1 Picea engelmannii
CCACCCATCGGGCCGAACATGAACTATAGCTTGTTTGGAGTAGGTAGTATAGGAACGTCTTATTACACCATGCTGATGGGATCCATGCCATTCTCTTTGTTCGATGCATTTGGTAATAACACTTTTTCATCAGTTATCGTCTCGGTTGGGGGAAACCCTGGTTTTGGACAACAAAATCCTATGTAGGGTACTATTCCTACACAGGGGGAAAACACAATATTTTTCTCCTCACAAGGACTTTGGAATCCTTGGCAGGGATTAGTTCCCTCATCAGGAATGTTGACCAGGGGAAACCCCTTCCACGGTCAATGGAACCTTGAGAAAGGCTCAATACCTACGCGTGTTAGATCAGCAGGGGGCAACCCCTTCCATAATATTTGGAACACAATGTAGGGATCAATACCCTCCCAACCTTCTTTGTACAATTATGGGAATCAGTTGATGATGTCCCAACAAACTCAGTATCCATACACTAGCCAAGGCCATGGTGTTTACCATAAACCTAGACAATAGCCAAACTTTTCCTGGAAACATGGTGCCAGTCAAACTCCAAGCTCCCTTTTTCCTGTACATAGTACCTAGCCCAAACTATCATTTCTAGAAACATTACATTTTCCAGACTTTTCAAGGTTGCTTAATGACCTGATTTATCATGATCCACATTGGCCCCCCATGCCAACTAAGTTTCCCTTGTATATTCTGAAATTTGAAGGCAAGGCTGGTGAAGATCCAGGTGATCACATGACAAATTTCCACCTATGGTGCTTGTCAAACTCACTGTGAGAGGACTCCGTACAGTTGTGCCTATTTCAGCTCACTATTATTGGGGGTGCCGCAACATGGTACATAGAGCTTGACCACTCAAGATACTCTTACTTTATCAATTTGGTGATGCTTTTCCTAAACCATTTCCAACTACCCGTGAGATACAATGTCAGCGCTGAATTGTTGTCCAACTTTGAGCAGACCAAATCCAATCATATCTCAAATCACATCCAAGAATGGTGGTGGTAGACGAGTTTGATTAAGGTACAGGTCCCATTGACTTTCCTGCTGGAGTGGATCCTAAATTATTTGGTACCTCAGTTATCCAAGGAATTTGCAACATCGAGAGTGTTTTCAAAGGAGGAGGCAATAATGAGAGATCAATAACTCGAACTGATATACTCTCAGTCTGGTTTACTCTATGAGATTTTTCTAGATGCGCCACATTCCATCATTGACAAGGCGAGACAAAATTTTGGACCACATGCCGATGGCATAGTTGGTTCAGCACAAGGAAATTCCACTGATCAGTTGTCAAATCAATTGCAACAATTGTCGATACAATAGACAACGGCCAACCAGACCTCAGGTTCAACTGTTCCCCCTACTCAAATGTCGGGCGTACACGGTGTGAAGTTGTTGGCATAGGGGAAGACTTAGGGTTCAGCTCTAACAACACACCAACAAGCCCTAACTACTAGCCCTTTTAGAAACACCTGCAAAGAAGATACAGTCTCGCCCGAAGTAGAAATAGGGGGTTGCAGGACACATGTGTCTAAAACCAGAGGGAAGGCAAAGTGGATCCAAGGCAAAAACACACAACAATCTAGATATTATTTTTCTCCCTTAAACCTACTACGCAAGTTATATCTTAGATCTAACACAATATTGCAATAAAAATATAACAAAAAGCAGAAGAACACAACATCAATCACACACTACAACAAGATATACGTGGTTCACCCTCTCCCTAGAGCTATGTCTGCAGAACTGCGTTTCTTGATATTATATGAAATCATACAGTTATATCTATGCACTTAGCTTGTAGATCTCTCTTTCTTTCTCTTCTTCTCTCCCCTCCCTGCACACCCAGCTGTAGGGTTGATCTTCACACCCAGTTGAAGATATTACAATGCAGACTTCTCTCACCACACAATAATTCTCTCCCAAAAATAAAAACAATCACTCATCATCACATAATCGAACCCATCCTAGGTCATCTTGACCTTTATTTATGCATTACATTGACTCTCGAACAACCTTAGGCCGAAACCTAGGTGTCAAAAACATAAATGCCAAAACCCTAGGTGTCTAAAAACCTAGGTCAACTTGACCCACATTTTCAAGGCTTCGCCATCCTGTCTTTCCTTATTTCTTGTGAGGTGCTCCAAAGCATCCATTGGTGCCTTTTTTCTCTTGTTGAGTTGTCCAAAATCCATCTTCCTTGTTGATCTGTCTTCCTCGATTTCCCTATCCAATGTTTTGTTTTCTCTTATTTCACTCTTTCTTTTCTACTCTTTTGGCCACTTCGACCCAATCACAGTCAACTTGTCTTCCATGCAGTTCACACTTCACTCTTCTTTCCTTAATCTCCGCAACCTTCCATAACCAAGGGCCAAAAGTAGTCAATGAACCTGACGTCCAACCAACAGTCTGACGGAAAGAAAAAGTAAGAAGGGTAAGGGGGATAAGAAACCCAACAACAATGTTGGCGGGGGAAACACAGAGAAGAGAAATTAGAAGTATCTTTGTAACCTTTGCATGGAAGACCACCCAACTCACCTGTTCCCTCGAATAGCGGAGGCCCATAAGTTATTGGTGCAATAAAATCCTGTTGTGTTAATGAACCCATTTCCTCATGGGAAAAATTTGACTCAAGCTTCTTCGAGAATGGATGGGGGCAATCAAGGACCCCCTCCATCTTCTAATAATTCCTTGGCCACTAACGTTTACATGATGAAAGGTGATGCTTACATAGCAACTAGGGCACACTATTACAGAATGTCGGAATCTGTTGGAAAGGGTAAAGAAGCCGTAAACCCATATGTTCCTCTCCAGATTGAGAAGACGATGGGAGAAACAATGACACACATCTTGAAAGTGGTGTTCAAGAAATCTTGTCACAATCCAAATGCGAGGGCCTCCCATAACTATTCTATGGTGGAGGATTTGTCACAAACCCCTTGTGTGATGTCTGCTTTGGAGGTCCTCCAGAGCTTCCCTTCACAGGGAAAGGCTCTATTATTCGCCTTGGGTTCTACAAAGACTTGTAACCTAGGAATGATTGTTCTCGATACGACTGACTTAAAACCTCGTCTCCCTTACCATGTCCCGTTTCAAATAGTAGTGGCTTACCCCACGAAATATTTTACCCAAAACATTTTCTCTATGGTGGTTGATGAGGGGGCCTTGACATGCGTGATGTCATTGGCATGTTGGAACATCATTGTCCAACTCATTTTGTATCCATTACCTACTCTGGTTACTGCTTTCAATGGTCCATCTTTCATACCACATGGAATCATCCCTTATTTCCCCATGCAGTTAGGAGGGAAGACCGTGTGCATCGAATTTGAAGTGTTCGATGTGCCTCTTGACTACAACCTTTTATTAGGAAGGAGTTGTACCTATGTTATGCATGTAGTGGTCTTGTTGTTTCCACATGAGGGTTAGGTATTGTTATTTCCACACGAGGGTCAGGTCTTGTTGTTTCCACATGAGGATCAGATCATATCCATTGATCAATTATCCTTCTCCCATTCTGACCCTTCATCAGGGGCATCCACGATCTTGATGATTGATAACCCTCATCTCGGTGTTGTCAACATAGGGGTTGGTTTGTGCCCACCGTTGATGGGTACTTTCGATTACCCACCTCCTTCTAGCGATGTCAAGTTCATATCGGCTACCCCTGACCAGCCTAGGGATGAAAGTTTTCAAGTTTCATCATTCCGAAAAACTTACTTTAATGATCCGTGGAATCTTCCTTCCCCATCAGCTCCAATGGAATGGATAAGGAATCTTGGCATGGCCATGTCCTTGTCCGTGGAAGAAGTTGTGTACAGTATTGTCCAACAAGCTTCAGTTGTCCCCAATCCGACTCCCGCACAGGAGTTAGATACATTTCTCGAGCCTATCTAGGCTTAAGGTTCCCTCGCCACTACAGATTCTTTGGACTTAGTATTACCCTCTGAAGAGGTGATTATAGAGGCACTAACTAGTCTAGACACTCCCTGGGATGATCTCCATCACAGATCTTATTACCTCCTGGATTTAAGAAGAATAGAGGTGGGTGAATTTGTTTTGGCTATGAATGGATATAGGTCTTTTCCTATTAATCCTCTAGCTATGCACACAGTATACATCGAGGTTAATATGTCAACTATTTCTAAAATGATACCTATTGACATCTCTAGAACCCCTGGCATCATGGATAATGTTTTTGTCGAAGAAGACTACTCCCTCGAAGAGATTCAAATCTATACAAAATTATTTAAATAATTCCACAACGTTTTTTCCTATTCTTACGAGGAAATTCCAGGCATAGATCCAAGAATCGTCGAACATGAGATAACAAATTATCTTGATGCCAAGCCGGTTCGACAGAATCTTCATCTAGTGAAACCTCGAAAAGAGACAACTATTAAGGTTGAAGTGGAGAAATTGCTTAAATTTGGTTTCATCTACCTCGTACAGTTGACACAATGGGTGTCAAATCCCGTTTCGTTTAACAAGAAACAATGTATGATTCGAGTGTGCATGGAATTTCGTGACTTGAAAAAGGCCTGTCCAAAGGATAAATTCCCCACCCGATTCATTGATTATATTGTTGATGAATGCACAGGTTGTGATGTCTTTTCATTCATGGATGGTTTTTTGGGATATAACCAGATTTAGATCAAACCTGAAGACCAACATAAAACAACTTTTATTTTTCCATGGGGCATATTTTCTTATCATAATATGCCTTTTGGCCTAACGAATGTTGGAGCCACTTTTCAGTGGGCCATGTATTTTTCTTTCCATGATCTTAGACATATATTCGAGGCTTATCTTGATGATATAGCATCACTCTCTCGCAAGAGATCTGATCAGCCCACACACCTCCAACTAATCTTTGAACGATGTCACTACTATCAGATTCACTTGAATCCCAACAAGTGCAGTTTTTGCGTGACATTGGGTCATATTTTAGGTTTCATATTTTTTATAACAGGGATCATGGTCGATCCTCTTAAGTTTGAGTTGATAGTTCATTTTCCTCCCCCATGCACAATCCCTCATCTTCAGATCTTACAAGGGAAAGCGAAATTTCTTCGACGTTTTATCACAAACTATGCTGAGATCCCTAAAGGGTTCATGTGTTTATTGAAAAATGGAGTCCCTTTCTATTGGTATGAAGCCACTCAGCTCTCTTTTGAAGTGTTGAAATGTTCCCTCACAACATCCCCTCGGCTTCGGCCTCCCAATTATAAAAAATATTTCTTATTGTACTTGGTCACTGCAAAGTCAACCATCGATATGGTATTGGTTCAAGAGGACGATATACTCAAGGAGAAGGTGATTTATTACCTGAGCCAAGGCCTATTTGGGCTGGAACTCAACTACTCCCATGTGGAGAAACTCATGTTGGAAGAAATACATGTTGTCCAACGGTTCCGTCATTATATCCTATTTCGCAAGACCACCGCCATTGTCATTGTGAATCCATTTCAATTTGTGTTGACACGATGCTTCATCTACGAAAATATCAGTAGATGGATTGTAATCCTCTAGGAGTTTCACTTGGATTTTGTTTCCACGAAATCAAAAAAGTTTTTGGTATTTGTAGAACTCATTTCGGAGCTTCCGGTCGAATCAAGTGATGTTATGCCCAAAGAATCTCCTATTAAAGGATATCTCTTTCTGATCGCATCTTTGAACCCATGGTATGGAGATATACTAGTCTATCTCTAGACTTTGAAGTGCCATGCTTCTACTTCTCACGATGAGCGTTGACGAATTCACCATCAGGAATGAAACTATCTCATACTCGATGACACTTTGTATCGTTGAGGTGTAGATTGCATTATTTTCCGGTGCCTTATACACAAATAAGTGGAAATAGTTCTTAATGACTACCACACTGGAGCATGTGGTGGTCATTTGTCTGGGTTGGCAACAACCCAAAATAATCTATGAGCCATTTACTTTTGGCCTACGTTAATCAAGGATTGTGTCGAGTCAGTCAAGAAGTGCCACCCGTGTCAGATATTCTCTCAGAAGATGAGGGCACATCTTTCTCCCATGTTTCTTGTCATTGTTGTTGGTCCCTTCACCAAGTGGGGGATTGATTATACTACATTCCAACCAGCTTCAGCTAGGGGGCATCGTTATATCATCGTAGTGGTAGACTACTTCACAAAGTTGGTCAAGGCTATGCCAACATTTAACAATGATGGTGAAACAACAACTCTCTTCGTTTTTAACCAGATAGTAGCAAGGTTTGGCATCCCAAAGGACATTGTCATTGACCATGGTAGTCACTTTCAGAAGAAAATGATGTTCGAGTTAACATCAAATCTTGGGTTGAGGTAAGAGCATTCATCGCCCTACTACCCACAAGAAAATGGTCAGGTGGAAGATGTGAACAAGTCCCTCAAGACTATTCTATAGCAAACGATCAATTCTGCCAAGTCAAATTGGCATTTGATGTTGCACTCAGCATTATGGGCCTACCGAACGTTTGTAAATAATGCCACCAATTTCTCAACTTTTTAACTCGTTTACGGGTTGGAAGTAGTCTTTCCTATAGAGTTCTAGATCCCATCCTTAAATTTGGAAGTAGAGTTATTTCCAGACACTTCATTGATTGAGGACTGCCTATTATATCTCTATCATATCGATGAGAAACATTGTGATGTAGCCTTGGCCAATGAGGATCACAAGAAATGAGTCAAGCGTCAATATGATCGGTTCGTTCATCCTCAGATTTTCTTCGAAGTTGACCTTGTCATGGTCTAGAACCAAGATAAGGATCCCCTGGGGGAAGGCAAGTTCAAACCCATGTGGGTCGAACCTTTCATTGTGAAAGATATCTTAAATAAGGGTTCTTATCATTTGGTTGACTTTGAGGGAAATTCTTTGGCAGAGCCTAGAAATGGGCTCTACCTCAAGAAGTACTACTGGTAGGTTGGTTTCCTGAGTGACTTATTATACATATGTATAGTTCTTATACAGTTGGATTTTGTCTTTTTTTTTGTGGACGTGTCATTAGTTATGTCATATTTTTCACTGTGGTAGATGTCAAGAGAATCAGAGGTGTTCATTGGATTTGCAGATGGTGCTAGCCAACACACTCGGAGGATTTCTTCCGTCACTTGGGTGATTTTCATGCCTCAAGGATAGTTCCTATCCTCCAGAGGTATATGTCTAGGTGACACCACAAACAATGTCGTTAAGTACAACGTAGTAATAGAGTTGTTTCATGATGTTATGTCGCATGGTATCTCTTACCTCTAGTTCTACTTAGATGCTCATTTGGTTGTGTCCCAATAAAATGGGGTTTACCGCATTTACAATCCTACTTTACAGCGATGCTTCCTTAGGGTAGGTCTCTTAGAATGTTACTTTGATTACATTATGTATATCCATGTTCCTAGGAGATTAAATCAAATGACAAATACTCTAGCTAATTAAGTATTAGATTGGCATATTGCACACACATACACATGTGCATACATTTGTAAAGAAATGTGATCCATAAGACATCAATATGTAAATATATGTATATATATAAAAGAGTCTCAGAGTACATAAGTGGGCATGAACGCCTCAAAATTAATATCTGATATACATCATGGAGTTTATGCCCTCAAAATATACAAAAAGAGTGCCCTCGACACATAAAAGAGTCCATCCTATCTAAGCTCAAGGCTTATTGGCCCTGCCATACTAAACAATGACATTTTCCAAATGTCGGAAGAGTTGGACACAAGTCCATGGCACCCGAACTATGTGAGGCTACATCGATGGTGGGAGATCCTTGATCTTGGCCATGGGAACTGCACAAGTGAGTGTGGTGAGGTTCTGATCCACCCATCTCAAAACTCTCTCAGTATCTTTGGTTGGAGGTCCTCCTACTACTGTTGTTGGTCCGGCGACTGCTGATGGTACTGCCTTTGGTCGAGGAACTCGAACAGTCCTCAAGAAGTCTATTGGACGCACTGGTCTGACATCTATACATAACATGTACATAGTTGTTAGATACTCTGATTCACATAAAAATGATATATATAAAAAAGAAACTAAAAATTAAATAAATTTAAAAACAAATGTACCTATCTCCTCTCGCTCTTCTCCCAGAGGTATGGGCATGTCCGTATCCCTGGAAAAGTTGATTCCAGTGTAGGGGTAATCCTTTATCACTAGAATCTTCTGTGCCCACCAGTCGAAGAAATTATCATCGAAGGCCTCTATGGTCCTTCCTCCCCTCTGTCGTGGCAACAATGTTTCCCACCTACACACTGTTGGAAAGGAGGCCACATGCCCTCGTATTGTCTCTCATGGAATCATGTTGGGTACCCTCTCGAAGAAGAATGAGCACAAAATGGTACCAAACCAAAATTTCTTGTTACTCTACCCTTGAAACTCTATGAGTTGTCTCTTCATGTAGTCAAGCATGGTCATACTCCAGTCAAATACTCGTGCATCTAGGCACTGCAATGCATAATACATGTGCGCCCGTGAGGCCTGATCTAAGGCCATGGATCTATTGATCCGCCCAGTAAGAAAAAATATCACCTCCGATGATAAGTTGGTGATCTTTTGAATGGGAAATTGAGAACCTACTTTCTTAGTGTTGGTCTCACAATGCATTCTGATCAGTTTGACGATGTTGAGGGGCACAGGGGGAAATGTACGCAAGTTGATCGGTTCCCCTCTCCTTGAGAGGCCAGTCAAGAAATATATTTCCTCAGTCATTGGAGTCAATGACTTCCCCTCAAGCATAAAATCCTTTGCGTCAGGGTGCCAATAATCCACCAAGGCATTCAACAGCCCGGGTTGTGCCATAATTAGGTGGTAGAGCCTACCTTTACATGGATGCACTAGATATATGCTTGTTGTATTTTGGCATCCATGTTGTCTCTTATGACTTTAGTCTCGGGAGTCCTTTTAATCCTATCATGATTACAAATTTGAGCCTCATTTGTCTGATGCACCATCACCTTTGGCCTCACCCTCGGGACTCCCAAAAATTAGCATGCTTTATTGTCTTTCAAGCTCTCTTTGAAATCTGAAAGAAACATCTGATGAGAGTATATTTATGCTTTTCAATCTTGTCTGGATTAACTGAGAAAAGTAACCTCTTGGAGTCTTCTTTAAGCCCTTTTTAGACTCTCGAAACATAAAAATATTGTCGAGTGATCTTGTTTTCCTTCATGCTCGCCAAACTAAAACTTGAAGGAACGTCTGTCTGGAGGAATTTTACCCCTTTTTCGGTCTAGATGGTCAATTTTATGAACAAAGGTATACTCTAGGAACTTCAATTTGCTAGAAGAGTATTCTCAGGTATTAATTTTAACCCTTTTCGGGCCTGAGGGACTAAATTTATGAAAAATGAACCCCCATGGAGTCCATAGTTAAGCTCTTTTCAAACTCCCTAAAATTAAAAATATCGTCGAGAGACCTTGTTCTTTCACACTTGTTAAACTAGTCTAGAAGAACATCCCCTATAGAGCCCATAGTTAATCTCTTTTCATACTCCTTAAAATTGAAAAGATCGTTGACTGACCTTGTTCTTTCACACTTGTTAAATTGGTCCAAAAAAACATTAATTGGCATGAATTTATCCCTTTTTCTGGCCTGTAGATTAGAGAGGAAGAAGGTACAACTTGGGAGATTTGTCTCACCGGGAGAGTTCTCCTAAGTAAACTTTATACTTTTTAAGCTATGGGGACTAAATCTAGAAAAAGGTTGTTACCCATGATTTTGGTCATCATGATGATGTATTGATGATGGTGTACTCAGGCTCTTCATAAGAACTTTCTCCTGAGAAAAAGTTATTTTCATCTCTTCCAGAAAACTCATTTTTGAAGACTGTTAGCAAGCTGCTAGTATATTTTCTTGCGAGAATGCATGATTCTCACAGGCTTCCTTAAGCCAGGGTGTGAGAAGTTCACATTGTGTTGAACTTCTAGGGTGAGAACTCTTTCTAAAGCAAGGAAAAAGATGAATTCTTGATGCTTCTAGAAGGGAATTTTCTAGAAGGATGAGATGGCATTCGAATGGTTATCCTAGTACTGGATTCCCTGATATTTTGGGATCATTCTTATCTAAGTAACTAATTCATTCTCTCCTATATATTGAGGGAATTCTCATGGAAAATATTAAGCAAGATTTATTGGAGAATTGGTGAAAGAATTGTGTGAAGGACTGAAGCTACAGCAACTTGGAGACTCCAGCAAGTTTATCCATAGGGGTTGATTTTCTTCATGAAAGTGAGCAAGTGTGTGTATCGGATCCAAGGGCCATAGAAATGGAGTTTGCAACATCAAGGCTTAGGTTGTAATATTTACTTTCCATTAATATGATACAGTAATATGTCCCTTACCCATAAAGCTATTTCCACTTTATTGTATAACTCCTTGATCATATACATAGATTGACTGTTGAATAGATTATGCTTTCTTCACTTTGGTTGGTTTGTGTTGTCTTGGTTTTGGCTGCACGAGAGCACTGGAGTGAAGCGGGAGAAAAAAAGACCATAGGAAGTGATAATAAGGTATGTTCTTTGTTCTTTCCTCCTATTTAATTCAATGGTAAGAATCTAGGGAAAGAGTCATGTTCTGTTTTGCTTTGTTCTAGATCCCAGTGGATCTAGGGAGATTGATTTGTGTCCGCACTTACGAATTTATCCAATAACAAAATTGGCGACTCCATTGGGAGAGGTAAGAATAAGGAGGGCAAAAATAATAATCAAGCAGAGAAAACTAAAACCACTCCTGTTGAAGATCAGGATAAGTGAAAACCATGATACCCTTGCCTTATCTGTGGTGATGATCATTACACAAAGGATTGTCCACGATGTGCTGAGGTTGCTAAGTTCCTTCAAGGAGCTCCAAAACCACCTGCACCGGCTATCTTGTCCCAAACCTTCCCATCTCAACAACAGGCTCAGTTGGTCATTCACGACCAACCCTCTTCTTCTACCACATCATATGTTTTGATGTGTACAGGTGATTCTAAGCAGAACAACGTTGCACTCACTACTCGAGCCAAAGATTATTCTCCATCTAAGGAGAAGGTTGATGATTTACCTCCTTCATTGGTCCAACCCTCTCCCGTGACTCCACCTACTAACGGTCCTCTTCATCTCAAATGACTGAGCCTTGATACAATTCTGGGACCACCCCCAAAAGGTGTCATTAGGAAATCGACTCTCAATCCTCATGCTCATGCAGCCCATAACTACAACATTGTCGAAGATCTAGCCTAGGCACCTTCAGCGATGTCAGCCCTTGAAGTCCTTCAGTCTTGTCCCACACAACGGAAGGCCCTGTTGAAAGCTATAGGTGGAATTGGCCCGACAGATACGAATTTGATAGTCTTTGACTTGGAAGATCACATTCCAAGGTTACCCCCTCAACTCGCTTTTTAAATACAAGTGGTTGTATCCGACAAAAAAAAAATTCGAACTATTATTGACGAGGGTGCCTCAACTTGTGTTATGTCTCTTTATTGTTGGAAATCCATTGGCTATCCTCCTTTGAATGAATCCCAGAACACTCTTAAAGCCTTCACCAGCTCTGGTTTTAAGCCCTACGGTGTTCTTCCTTCGTTTCCCATCATGTTAGAAGGTAAAACGGTCCAAGTTGAAGTGGAAGTATTTGACGCTCCCCTTGATTATAATCTTCTACTTGGCCGTAGCTGGATCGATTCCATGTGCATCTTTGTGTCAACACTTTTCTGTGTAGTACGTTTCCCTCATCAAGGAAAGGTTGTTACCATTGACCAACTTTCCTTCTTCAATTTTGATACTCGTACTGGAAACGTGTTGTTTATTGCTAAAACCCCACCGGGTTATGAGAATGTCAGTGTAGGCCTTTTAAAGGACTCCTCGTTAATGGGTACTTGTCCCATTCCACCGCCCGATGTTCCATGCTCGTTAGTTATTTCTATCAACATGATCTCCACCGTGCCTCAAGAACTTCTTACGTCACAGGGCCCTTGGATTGTCCCTGACCCTGGAGATCATCTTCATTTTGGCGATGCAATGCCGTTAAGTCCGGTTGCATCTGCCTATCAGGCCATTCAATCGACAACACCTTCTACTCCTTCTCTTGATGAGTTTTTTCCCGATCCTTTTCATGCTATTTTTCCCATGGACGAGATGATCATGTCCGTAATGGAAGACAACCCTTGGGACAATGGGCATCATCGTTCCATACTTTTTCTGGAACAACATACTCTTGAGAACTGCCAATGGATTTTGACTCCATCGACCGTTGTTGTCATCTCGACAGTTCCCGTGACTACACATGATGTGTTTGCTGAAGGGAACTTAAGTAATATCTCGCCCACAATTCCCATTGACATATCCATTAAACCTGGGATTGTTGAAAATGTCCATATTGGAGCTTCATGTTCTTCCAACGAAATTGTCACCTATACGTCTCTATTCAAATAATTTCATGACATCTTCGCTTGGAGCTACGAAGAGATGCCAGGTATCGACCCTGCAATTTTTGTACATGAGATAAAGACATACCCCAGAGCTAAACCCGTCTGGAAACACCTTTGTCCAGTTCACCCACGTAAAGCCGCTGCTATCAAGCTCAAAGTTGAGAAACTTCTAAAAGCCAACTTTATTTATCCGGTGGCTCTTACAGAATGGGTTTCCAATCTTGTCCCGATTGACAAGAAAGGCAACAGTATTTGTGTATGTGTTGATTATAGGGATATTAACAAATCTTGTCCCAAAGACAACTTTCCTACCCCCTTCGTCGATCAGATTGTCGATGATTGCGCCGGAAGTGAAATTTTCTCTCTCATGGATGGTTTCTCCAGCTATAATCAAATTAAAATTGCTCCTGAAGACCACCATAAGATTGCTTTTATTTGTCCTTGGGGTACTTTTTCCTATCTAAAACTTCCTTTCGGTCTTAAGAACACTGACGCAATGTTTAAACATGCTATGTCTTATGCTTTTCATGATATTAAGCACATCGTTCAACCCTATTTGGATGATTTACCCGCTCATTCCATGCGCAGAGTCGATCACCCTACCCACCTCCGAGCCATTTTCGTTCGTTGTCGATTCTATTGTATACGTTTAAATCCTCATAAGTGCATTTTTTGCATAGAATCCTGTCGTCTTCTAGGTTTTATAGTTTCACGTCAAGGGATCCGGGTGGATCCTATTAAGGTTGAGGCGATTCTTAATCTCCCTCCTCCTTCTACACTGCGCCAGTTGCAAAGTTTTCAAGGGAAAGAAAACTTTCTTCGTCATTTTATCCCTAATTACGCCGAGATCACTCATGGTTTTATGCGGCTACTCAAGAAGAATTCAGAGTTTGTCTGGGATACCATTTCCAACAATGCTTTTGAAGCTTTGAAGTTGTCCCTCACATGAGCTTTGCTTCTCTTTCCTCCCGATTACAGTCACGATTATTTCCTTTATCTTGCTGCCTTAGAGTACACTATTGGCATGGTTCTCATCCAAGAGGATGATGCGCATGAAAAACATGTTATTTACTACTTGATTCGAAGTCTCACACCCACTGAAATCAAGTATCAACATGTCGAAAAACTGGCCTTGGCTGTCGTTCAAGCCGTCCAACACTTTCGGCACTATATCCTCTCACGTAAGACTACAGTGATTTCTCATTGCAACCCTATGCAACATATTTTGACACATCAATTGATAGGGGGGAAATACTCCAAATGGATTGTCATACTCTAGGAGTTTTACTTGGAATTCAATCGTGCCAAGTCAAAGAAATCCTTAGTTTTTGTTGAGTTGATATGCGATTTTCCTCATTCTGCAACAGAAAATGTAGCGGTTGATTCATTACCCAATGAATATCTTTTCCTTATTAGCACTAATGATCTTTGGTATGGGGATATCATTATATATCTCCAAACCCAAACTTTCTGGCCTACTTTGTCTAGTACTGAACGACGTCGCATACACTATCAAGCTCGTCAATACATTATCCTCGGGGATACTCTTTACCGTCGAGGAATTGAATCTATTTTTCAACGTTGTCTAACATTCAACGAAGCCAAGAAAGATCTGAATGACTGCCATTCCATAGCATGTGGTGGTCATATGTCTGGGTATGCCACTGCCCAAAAGATCATACGCGCAGGGTATTTTTGGCCTTCTTTGTTTAACGACTGCATTACTGCCGTTTAGAAATGCCATGCCTGCTAGACCTACAATCAGAAAATTCGGTCACATCCTACTCCTCTTCATCCTGTGGTCTCATTTGGTCCTTTTGCAAAATGGGGCATCGATTTCATGACATGTCACCCTCACTCAATCGGGGGGCATGGTTACATCATTGTAGCCATTGATTACTTTACGAAATGGGTTGAGGCGATGCCGACATTCGACAATACTTGAAAGACCACAAAATTGTTTCTTTTTAATCACATCATAGCTCGTTTTGGTGTTCCCCAAGCTATCGTCACTGATCACAGTAGCCACTTTAGGAATTTTATGATGTCTGAACTTACTGAGAAGTTGGGTCTTCATCATGATAACTCAATGCCCTATTATCCACAAGCCAATGGCCAGGTCGAAGCAATCAACAAAGTTCTCATAACTATGCTTCGACGGATGATAGGGATTCATAAAACAAGTTGGCACACAATGTTGTTTTCAGCATTGTGGGCGTACCAGACATCTGTCAAGTCCACTACTGGGTTTATGCCTTTTCGGTTAGTCTATGGTGTGGAAGCCATTCTTCCTATCAAATGTGAGATACACTCTCTGAAGCTAGCTGCTGAACTTCTACCCAACACTTCTACTGAAGAAGAACGTCTATTGTATCTCATGCGATTATACAAAACTCGATGTGATGCCACTCTAGTAATAGAAACCCAAAAAAAACGTGTCAAGGCCCAATATGACAAGCATGTCAAGCCTCGCGTTTTCTCCAAAGGTGATCTTGTTCTTCTCTATGAACAGGATCGATATGTGTTAGGAGCTGGGAAATTCGAACCCATGTGGCGAGGTCCTTATATTTTTCAGCAAGTTTTTGAAAAGGGAGCATATGAGTTGGTAGATTACGATGGTATCCCTTTGAGTGAGCCCAGGAATGGGTTGTACTTGAATAAGTACTATGCATAAATCATCTGTGCACAAGTACTTGTATTTTAATGTATCATACTTTGTGTGTGTTACTATAGCTTTCTTTTGTCGTTATCTGGTCTCTGCCCTTATGTGATGTTGTGTTTGATTTCCATATGTTGGAGTCTTCGCTACCCTATATTGGCTTCGCTGATGGTGCTAGCCGTAGTACTCGAAACCTTGCTTCCACTACGTGGGCAATCTATGCCCCAACAAATGAACTTGTATCTTTGCGAGGTGTGTTCCTCGGTCATGCGACCAACAACATTGCAGAGTGTAGCACCGTTATTGAATTATTGGTTGATTCTATCTCGCTCGGAATTCATCATTTGGTTGTGCGACTTGACTCGCAGCTTGTAGTACTACAGTTAAGTAATATCTACTCTATTCGAAGTCCTACTTTGTTACGAGTGTATTTTCGAATTCGCCTCTTGGAACATTATTTTGATCACATTGAATATCAAAATATTCCTAGATGTCTGATAACATTAAGAGATGCATTGGCTAATTATGTATTGGACCGACATTTGAATCATTTATAAATCAATCACATCAAAATTCACACAATATAAAATAAACCGGTAGAAGCCTTCTGTATATATAATGATCAAAAGAGTTTTTTACAAAAAGTTTGTCCAAAGACCAAAATATCAAAATCTGAAGCTCATAGCTTCTACAAAGTGATGTCATGGATGACATTCATAGTAACAGACGACTACCCTAGCAACCCTATGAAGCAACCGCTCATAGATGATGATACCCCTACAGTATGACATTGATCGCATCGTGGAACCTCTTCCAGAGTGATGTCTGGAATGTCTGCAGTCAGGCCCTCTAGATTCTGTTCTACCACTTGATAATCCTCAGCATACTGTGTTGTTGCTGCTACCTCTCCTTGCCGCTGGATGGGAGAAGTGTTGGGAGGTTTGTAAGGTCCAACATATGTGTTATCAACAAACGATTTTGTATTAGTCTTTGGACGAGCATATAAAACAAAAACATTTGAATATGATAAAAAATTCAAAAACATTTAAAAAGAGAAAATGTGTGTACTTATTACCAAGGTCCCCCCACTGAGCATCCTCTGGTAATACCAAATCTGGATCTCCTCAGAAATCCATCCTAGCATAAGCGTAGTCATCAACCATCAACATCTGCGGTTGAAGCCAGTCAAAGAAAGTATCATCATATTTGATGATCGGTCCTGCTACGTGCCAGGCCATGAGCCGACACCATCTCAGCATCCACGGATCCCTGGGAGCTGGTAAATTCCACTCCACTTGTAACCTCAGTAATGGGACCCGCTCAAGGAAGAAGGATACCAGCAAAGATCCGTACCTGAATTGCTTCAGGTCACCTCGCCTACATTTGGTCAATTGATTTTTTATACTGCGAAGCACAGCATATTCCCAGTTGAACACTCGAGGCTCAGTACACTCAATAGCATACTCGAAGTAACTCTGTAACACCATATGAGGAGCAGAACTCCCAGCCATCCGAGATATAGTAAAAAGGATAGTACAGAGGGTCAAGTCTCGTACCCCCCAGATAACTACTTTTCCTTTCTTTCTCTCAGCCTCAGGAACGCAGTGTAAATTGCAGTACTCACTCATCTTTAGCCCACCACCTCTACTACCTGTCAGGCTCACATAGTACCCCCTCCATAAAAAACCAGTCAAAAATTAAATGTCCTCAATGTCTAAGGATAGTGTGTGGACCCCCTCATGAAACACTTGCTGCTCAGGGTCCCACATACGCACTAGGTACTCTAATAGTTTGACTTGGGCCCTCATGCCCGGGATGCAAAAGTACTTCAAGAGCCCACAATCCCTCAAAGAAGTTATGGTAGGTAGATGATTTTCAGCCATTGCATTATCCTCTTCATGTTCCCTTTCACGCCACTCAAGCACCATGTTGATGGCCAATTATTTGCATAAGGAACACAATAAGAGGATTAACAACTTTTTTCATGCTTTGGATCTTTTTCATTGGGTAAAAATTTAAAATTTTTTTGGGTTGTGCGGTTCTTGCAGGTGCCTTGTGTGCACAGTGCGAGAACCTCGCAGGTGACCTTAGGCTCACCTGCGAGAACGCCTCATTCTCGCAGGCCCCGTATAGCCTGCCTGCGAGAATGGCAGCGCGCATGTAGGGCTTAGAAAATCAACTTAAAACTAAAAATTTAACCAATGAAATTACAAAATTAAACCATGAAAGTGTTAAGGACGAAGAGCTTACCCAACTATTGCAGGCGGCTCGCTGAATGGTCTCTCGTAGCTCTCACAATCTAATGCCGAACTTGGAGGGTAAAAGAGGGGTTTTTTGAGTTGAATAGTGGAAATGTAAAAATGGTGTGGTAAAAAGAGTATTTACTCCTTTTATTTACTTTTACTATATCATTTTGGTTTTTTATGATTATTTATCGATTAAACCTTAATCACTAATGTCCTGTTGAGTGTAATTTTTTTAGGCGTGATGACTTTGATGATCAAATACAAGGATACAAACATGTTTTTCTTTGTTATCACATGTTTTTGATTGTTTTTTATGGTTTTTACATAAAACCTCGAGTGTCATTTTTGTCCGTTCTTGCGCTCGTAAATACATGAGAATGCGATCAAGCATACTTTTATCACTTTTTTGGGCTCAACAAGGTTATACGAAAAAGGAACCCCCCTGGAGTCCTCTTTAAGATCTTTTCATACTCTCTAAACATGAAAAGATCGTTGAGCGACCTTGCTATTTTCACGCTCCATAAAGTGTATTTCCAAACTCTATAATCTTGAAAAACCTTCGAGTTTTCTAGCTCTGGACTCGTTAAACAAACATTGCCAGACCCGTGATGGGACCGAGCCACTCCTTCTTAGGGTTCGTTAAAAATACTCCGAGGACTCATTTGAAGGATGAGCTTACATCAACAAGCATGTGTTATCCTCCTCAAGCTTGCGTAAAAATAAAGAGGTACTTGCCAGAAATGGTGGGGGAAAATTTGGGAAAGGGATATGTTTTCATCTTCGTATTGATTGGCAGTAAGTTTCGCTCTTGAAGTCGGT
Source organism: Picea engelmannii (assembly GCA_009831015.1). Taxonomy (NCBI): domain Eukaryota; kingdom Viridiplantae; phylum Streptophyta; class Pinopsida; order Pinales; family Pinaceae; genus Picea; species Picea engelmannii. The sequence goes on from ML838660.1 coordinate 23,328, forward strand.
TTGGGAAATCCATTTGTCTCTCATTTGATGGATTACAAGGTCATTCCATGTGTCATCTTTGAGTCAATGCTGCCAAATCATTGGTCGTGTCGTTCATATGTTCAAGAGAAGTCCATCTGAAACCTATTTTGAGTCGACCATCTACAATTATCCATTCTCTCTGTGTCGGCCTTCCCTATGTCCAGTCCAATTCACATCATACTATGTTTCACCTTCAAAATATGTTACTCATTTTGTGTCATTGATGGGGGATACATCAAGGCCCTCCTTTGACGAGTTTTGTTCCATCGACTTCAGCTCATTATCCGGAATCAAGACTTAGAAATTATTTAGTACCTTGGAGCTTGCATGCCTCAATGGCAAGTTTCTTCGCTTTCGACAGTGGTTTTACATCATTGACCCCTGATCAAAATATTCCATCAGATGTTGGAATTCAAATAATTTATTCACACTTGATGGATTGTACTATGGTACCTTGGGAGTCATTGACATCAATGGTGATTTCCCTCGCACTTGTTAACGGTTTCATCAATGACCGGTAATCAAGTGGTTTCTACCTTGTTCAACTTCAACACATGTAATCACATGGTTAGATTTGTACTTTGGGCAATGAGATTGAAGACCCTGGATATCATCTTTGTGATCCAGGTTGCGATGAAGTATGTATAAATTGCGACACATAGATCCACTATGTATGTCTTGTGGCTATGTCGTCTTGATTTTAAATTTCTCACATAGATCCACAGCATATTCCGATGGCTATGCTATATTTTGATGGCATGGATCCATAGTGTATGATTGGTGGCCATGAACCATGTCTATAATGTCATCAGTCTGTGATCTGAGTATGGGAATTCCTACCTCAGAATTGATATATATGATATTCTCCAGATGATTGGTTGTTCGCAAGTTTCCGATTAGATGTGCTCCTGGTTCCCGACACACACATGCAACTTACAAAGTCTATCGGCTGTCACTGATTCCAACCTTATACTTTGGAATCCCCCATACAAAGAGCAACAAAGACCATAGGAAGCGATAATAAGGTATGTTATTTGTTCTTGCCTCCTATTTAATTCAATGGTTAGAATCTAGAGAAAGAGTCATGTTCTGTCTTGCTTTGTTCTAGATCTAGGTGGATCTAGGGAGATCGGTTAGTGTCCGCACTTATAGATTTATCCAATAACAAAATTGGTGACTCCATTGGGGATAAATTCATTCCAGTAGATGTTTTTCTAGACCAATTTAACGAGTGTGAAAGAACAAGGTCATTTGACGATCTTTTCAATTTTAAGGAGTCTGAAAAGAGCTTAACTATGGACTCTATAGGGGATGTTCTTCTGGACTAGAAAGAATAAGGTCACTCGACGATATTTTTAATTTTACCCCTTTTTCGGTCTAGATGGTTAATTTTATGAACAAAGGTATACTCTAGGAACTTCAGTTTGCTAGAAGAGTATTCTCAGGTATAGTTTTAACCCTTTTTGGGCCTGAGGGACTAAATTTATGAAAAATGAACCCCAATGGAGTCCATAGTTAAGTTCTTTTCAAACTCCTTAAAATTAAAAATATCATCGAGTGACCTTGTTCTTTCACACTCGTTAAACTAGTCCAAAAGAACATCCCCTATAGAGTCCATAGTTAAGCTCTTTTCAGACTCCTTAAAATTGAAAAGATCGTCGACTGACCTTGTTCTTTCACACTCATTAAATTGGTCCAGTAAAACATCTACTGGCATGAATTTATCCCTTTTTCCATCCTGTAGATTAGAGAGGAAAAAGGTACACCTTGGGAGATTTGTCTCGCCGGGAGAGTTCTCCTAAGTAAACTTTATACTTTTTAAGCTATGGGGACTAAATCTAGAAAAAGGTTGTGAGTCCATAGTTAAGCTCTTTTCAGAATCCTTAAAATTTAAAATATTGTCGAGTGATCTTGTCTTTGTCATACTCGCTAAAACAATTTTGAATAGCCGTCTTTTTGGTTCTGTTTTACCCCTTTTTCAAACCGACTAGACTACTTTCGAAATAGTTACCCCAATGGAGTCTTCTTTTATGTCTTTTCAAACTCTTTAAACGTGAAAAAACTACCGAGATTGCCTTCTTTGGGCTCGTTAAAATTACATTGAAGGGGTTTTTCATTGTGTCTTATTTATCTCATTTTCATCTCTACATCTTTGGCCTAATTCTGGCTCCATGTTGCTCTCAACTGAACCTTTAAAGCATGCCTTATACACAAGCCTCGTAACACTTTTCCTCTACGTCTTGACACCTTGAACCATGGAGGAATTGTCCCAAGTGTCCTTTTCCTACACATGTCTCCTTTCTCTAAGCATTATTGTGTTCCTTGCACTTGGAATTAGTATGCTTGCGATAATCGTTCCTCCTTTGTAACATAGCATTATTTTATTCTTTTTCAAGCTCTTTAAAAATATTGAAAAAGACAAAAAAATAAAAAAGACCCCCAAAAGAGGACAGGAAATATATATTCTTTTTTGGCAGCACAATGAGTCTCCCTTGGACAAAGAACATCCTTCCATTTGTTCGTCAAGCTTTGGGATTTAATATGACCTTAGGATGTTGTTATTCCTACATAGACTTGTGTCCTCCTCTATTTGGTTATTCTTCCAAACACATGGAGAGTTTGCGTTGCCTACTGCATCATGAACTTATGTCAATGTCATGCTTGCTAAGTATGATCATCTATCTTGCTATTGTACAAGGTAATTTTCACCCAACCTGAGTCGACCTTTCTACAGTTTGTCTCTTGACCTCATTCCCGACCATCCCAAAAGTCCAACCAACTCCTTGTTCGAAATCAATGAAGTTATTTGTTTGAGCATCGAGATCATCTTGTCTTTCCCCGAAGATTTGTCGAAGACCTCTCGATAGTGAATTCATACACTCACATTGTACTCCTACCCGATTTTTGAATATTTTGAAGTTGTTGCTCGAGCTTTAAATACCTCATCTCCGACCATCAGGCATTATTGGCTTCTTGAAGATGGATACTATACTTGTATATCTTTGATTTATAGATGTAGATCCATTGTGTATTGCTCGTGGCTACACTTTATATAGTTATATGACATGGATCTACAATGTATTTGATTGGCAACCATGATTTATTTCATCCCGAACATGGGTATGCCTGCCTTAGAGAGACAATTTTTATTTTTGCATATGGAACCTCCCGAACTCTAGTCTTGAGCTCACTCATTTCGTACATTGGTGAAGATTTTGTAATGTATTTCAGCCATAAGATGCTCTTTTGACCTCAAACATTAGGAGGCATATTTTATAACCCTAAATTTCTCTACACATGCATACCTGGCATCTAGCCCTCTTACTTGTTATTTTTTCCAAGCCATCACTGGTTGCTCTTCTTAAAAACCATATTTTTGAAGATGTACATGCCCTGTACCATTACATCCCATGTACATACACTATTTGCACCACTACAGCCCATGTATACTCGTAAAAGTTGCAAAAAATAAAAATTTGCAAGGAATTCGTTGACATTATGGGCTACTGGGTAGTTTCCCAACTGATCCACCGCCTATAGCACGTCACCCAACCAATAACCATAATTTTGTCATATAATATGATTTTTTGGGGTCTCACTCCACATATATACATAAGAACAATGAAACTCTGTCCATTTCACATCCCCTCCTTTCCCCAAGAAATTGCATCCATCTTGTGAGAATTGCCTCAAAATTCCCCATTTTTCCCTTTTTCCTCCATCATAAAACCATTCCACTTCCCTAGAGAGAGGTTGAGAGGAGAAAGATATGTGGAGGTGCACTTGGATCTTGGTGAAGAGGAGCCCGGAATAGGTTCGTGGAGCAGTAGCCGACCTCAATGTAAGTGATCATTGTATTATCAATAAAGAAGTATTTTTCCTATCCCGAAATATGATGTGTCAAATGTTTGCATTTGATTTATGTTTTATTCTAAAATATAACCCATGATTTATATATGAAATGCATGTTTGTAGCTTTATATTTATCTATTTGTGAATGTAGGTCAGCCTTGGGAGGAGGCCTGCAGTCAGCGGAGCTATCAAGCGTGAGAGGATCGTCACCAGACGCGAAATAAAAGGTACAATTAGTTGATCCTTCTCACTTTGTCTTTCATGTATGAGTCTGGGATATGTTTAGGGTAGTTATAGAAGTAGGAGAATTTTACAAGGTTATTGATCTTCCTACATTATAAACACTGGTGTATCCATAGGGGGGTTTTTCCTGCTAGAAAATGGGAGTTTTGAAGGTGCTCGAAGCTAATGCCAAAGAATCTTCCTTCTAATTTTCCTCTCTAGGAATGAAGGAGATATTAAATGCCATAAAGAAGTTGTCAACCAGCTCCCACATCTCATTCTTGAATTGTTTGAGCCTTTTTTTCTTAGCTTGATAGATGTTTTTGAATTTATTGATGATTAAATCAAAATCATCGAAGACTTCCAAACTTTCAACGAACATGTCTTTAGCATCCCTCAATCCAAGTACTAGAGCTTCATACTCAGTTATGTTGTTAGTAGTCTCGAATTCCATCTTATAAGAGAGCGTTAAAACCTCCTGTGCAGTGGAAATGAGGACTATACCAGCCCCAAAACCTTCCTTTGATGAAGACCCATCGAAATACATCCTCTAGAATTTGTTCTACTAATCTGTCAGTGACTAATTTTTTCATTTTCTAACTATAATTTATGATTCCTCATTATTTAAATGAAAAAAATATGACCTGATATCCTCCTCAACAACATAAATTGGATGGTTTCTTGGATTATGATGGTCACTGACAATGTATGCCAATAATATTTCATTGTATAGTCTCTTATGTTCTCTCCTGAAAACAGGGATGGTAGCATATCTGAGGTCCATTTGTAATGATCCTCCAACCTTCTTGGCCCACGTCCTAGACAAACGCATACCAAACTTGGGGGGAATTTTAGCCACAATGATATCCATCACTACACTCTTCATGGGTAATTGTGCCAAAGAATCCACTAGATATTTTATTAATCCCTAAGATTTGAATTTTTTGGAGTCAAAGGAGTAAAGGTCTTGGTAGGGCTTGGTGATCTCCAGACCTAGTTCCTCCATAACAACCTTAGGCATGAAATTGTGTGAGGCACCTGAGTCCATGAGACAGTTATGTAGGATCTTTTCATGGACATTTAAAGATATGTATAAAGGTGGAGAAGGATCATATCCATCCTCATTGTGTGGGCCCATAGTAATGGTTGGTTTCTCATCCTGTAGACTAATTTCATCAGAAGTTACAATAGAATTAGGTGGCTACAGAACCTTCATAATGGATTGTTTGAAAGGATCATTTTTCAACAATTCTGATAGAGGTAAATTGATATTGATCTTTCTCAACTCATTCTCTAGGATTAAATATTATTTTGGCCTATCAACTTGCTTTACTTTAGGGGCAACATTTTTAAATGGAGGAGGCTAGTGAGCTTTGTCCAATGCAAATTACTTGGATTTGGCTTGGGAGGAACCTCTGTTTTTTTTTTATGATAAGAGGTGGTGGCTTTAGGATTATCTTTTATAGGCCTCAAGTCATATTTATTTTGGCATTGGCCTTGAATAACTCACTCTTCCCCTATCTCAATATCAAACTGATTTGACAGTTGTGCTACCTCATAATCTTGCTTCATTAAGTGACTGGTGTAAAAACATGTTTCATTGAAAAGTATAGAAAAATCATCCACAACACCACTATCTACATCCATCTCCTCAATTTGATTATTTTGAAAAGGAGGTACTACTCTTTGATCATCAACATTCCTTCTATCTTTCTACATTATCTGAGGAGCATCATTTGGCCTTATAAAATGGTTTGTATTTATGTTCCCAGCCCCTTGAAAAGCTTGGTTTGGTCGTTTAGATTCCCATTTCAGCTTAGATATTTCAGATGTCAAATCCTTCAAATTTTTGGTCATTTCATCAAGTTTTGGATTAGGTGTGGTTGGGTTAGAGGAGGTAGGGGAATCCTCTCTATGTTTCTTCTTGTCTTTATTAGATCTATTCTTTAACCTATCTAATGACAAGATGTTGGATCCAACCTCAATGGTTGTTTCTTGCATGGAAAACAAGGTGGTGGATCTTCTCTCTCTCAAAATAAGGGAGAACTATGCAAAAAATGCATTGGCATAAGTGATCTTGGTAGAGGCTTCAGTTGGTTTTATCTCATCTTGTATCCTACCATACATCTTATTATATCTCTTGGTAAAGTCTGAAATAGACTCACCATTCTTTCTCTTAAGGGCCTGAAACTCAGTGATGTAATACAAATAATATCTTTCGTGTCCCCATTTCTTTGTGAAGGCTTCATCTAGTGCATCAATATATGTAATGTAGGTTGGAGGGAGATCCTGAAACCATTTCCTAATTTCCCCATTGAGGATTTGTACAAACAACCTCATCCATACATCTGCATAGTCAATGTTGAATTTATATGCAAAGTTGTAGAAGGATACCAGATGTTCCTCTGTTGTGGCATCCCCTTCCCCATTATATCTTGGAAAATATTTCATGTAATTTGTTGTCGGGAATGCATGTAATCCTACAAGGAAGAATAGGGGTACATATCTGGAAGCACTTATAACATCCATCCTAGTAATGACCATTGTTTGGGAAATAGGTATTTGAAGATTGATTGGAGATACAGGGGTGGATGTTGGACTAGATAGTGGAGTGGATTCAGGGGATGAAGGTTTCTGAGGTTCCTTGGAATTGTGATTCTCAGGGCTAGTAAATTCAAGATGCTTGTGATAATGAATAAAAGTGGAATCTTTGGGTGAAGATTTACCCATGAGGGATGAGGTATATCTCTGAGCTAAGGTGGAATTTCTTAGTTGCATTTCTAGCTTAGAGACTATTGTGTCCTTCTCAAGGTTAATGGGATGAGCCTTAGTGGCTATGATGTGATTATCTTTGGATCTCGTGAGTCCTTTTCTAGGAGCCACTATATTTTTTGTGAATTTTACTCAGTGGAGTCGTTATGTGAAAGATGGAAGTCTGAATGTTTCTTATATTTTTTCACCATCAAATATCATATATGATCGTTTTATTTCTCCCAGGGAAAGATATTTCATTACTCCAATCCCTGGCAACGGTGCTAGAATATGTTGGTCCTAAAGTCTTCACCTGACTACTAAAGGGCATAGCTAGGCCACCTCAAGTTTGGAATGGTTGGTTTTTTACTTTTGCTGGTCAGTTAGAGGGTTGGTTTTACCAAGACAAGAGCATGGTGGGGTCGGAAAAATGATATGGATGAGGTTCCTCCTTGGATGGTGGCACACATTGAAATAAAAGTGATATAATAGAGGTAAAAACAAAGGGAAACAAAAAACCACTCAATGAATAATCTGTTGTAAGAAGTTTAAGTCTTAAAATATCATTTCAAGGAATTAAACATGTATCTAAACACAATTACTCCCATAGGTTGCAATAAAAACAAATCTTCACCAAAGCATTATTTGTTTTATAGGTTGCATATTAGTAAGGATAAGTTGTCCAATAGTTGAAGGAAATAAAATGTACTTCGCACAAATCAAAAACTACATTCAAGATAAGATAAAAACACATGAATATTTGGACAAAACACGCTATCATCAAGAGTATATTCACCATGTAGAGAGATTTAATACATGCATAGAAGAGGTTCAACTAGTATGATGTATTAATATTCTTCCCAAAAACTGAACCCTCAAAACATGCATAAATTACATATTTATCAAAGTTGCAGAGGTTCTCGTCCATATGGAAATGAGGCTTAACTCTACACTATCAGTTGGAGAACAACTTATTAACTTAACTAAATATTGCTGGAGAATAGTAATGTATACTTCGATATTGAATTAATAAAAAAGAAGTGGTTCATATCACATACATCCTTAATCTAAAAGAGTCTTGAACTTGAATCACTAAAATTGTTGCTAATCAGAAACCAAACTAATGCATATGCTGGAGTGAACTGAGATTTGACAGAAAATTACTAGAAGTGACAGAATTGAGTTTTTCATTGAGCAATCGCATCCATGTGTGTTGTTGGATACCACTTAGAGATAACTGGATGTGTTGGTGGTGTTCTTCCTCAAATTATCTCCTGGCGAGGAGAAACAAGTCTTATGGCACTTTTTTGGAGTCTTTGATATTCCATCTACAGTCTAGGTGTGTAGTTTCTCCAATTCCTGGTTGTGGTGCTGTAGGGTCTGGATCTGAAGCTTCAATTCTATACCTGTTAAATATCAGCAAGATGTTGTTAGATGAGAAATATGATGCCTTTGAATGGCTCAATGTTCTTGGTTTGGTGTCATTTAAAAACTTCAAAATATGAAATAAATGAGGATAATCCACTTCAAAATTTTGGTGTTCAGGAGATTTGGAGTGCAGAGTATACATATATTCTAGAGGAATGAACTCCTGGAGTCATTAGCCAACATTTTTTTCTAATTAACCCAAGATTATCTTTATCCTTAAACATTTCAAGACTTCGAGACTCTGACTCTTTGGGGTTTGGGAGTTTTTAAATGAAAATTATACATATCTCCTGGAGGACTGAACTCGTGGAGTGAAATGGTAGTCCGGGGCTCTGGCACTTTAGGAAACTAAGTTTTCTATTGATTGAAATATCTTGGAAGGATAATCTCCCATAGTGACGTGTCAACATTTCATCACTTGGATGTTCAGGGGCTCGAGTACTTTGACAACTCGACACTTCTCACCTTCGGAGAACTGTGTTTTCTATGAACTTGAAATCTCCCGGAGTGTCGATCTCTCGGATCTGATGTGACATCATTTTGGGAACTTCGTTGTTCATAGGCTTCAACACTTCAACATCCGAGCACTTTTGAAGATTGAAACAATGACAAGTTCGGATGCCCGAACACCGAAGTCGTGGAGTGACTTTCCTATTGCTTTGTTGTTAAACCTCGCATGATTTTGAAACTCTAATTGCACGAGAGTCATTTATCTGAATTGATTGTTGGATCTCAACCGTCAAAAATTCAACATCTATGTTTGTTTACAATCTAATCCCGAAATCTATTGCTCTAAATTGCTGTGTTTTTTTCTGCGGATGTTTCCTATGCACACAAATAAATTGGTCGAACTGTTGCACTCTCAATCAATGGTAAGCATGATGACAAATATTTCTAACCCAAACCACAACATGCAATTATCTTTCAAGAAAACAAAAATAATTGGTGAAAATAATCAATCAAGAATGATAATGATAAAAAATTGAGTCATTTAGTAATGGGAAACCGACTTAACCAACCAGAAGAGGAATGATTTTGATGAAGGTGTTGCACCTCTTTTGTCACCTAAATGAGAAAAATAAGGGTGCTTACAAGCCCAGTTGGGTTAGCTAGGCAAGACAATAGTGAAGGAAAGAGTTAGAAGTAAAAATCATAAAAGATAAGAAAAGAACTAAACTAAGAACATTAAAAGAAACTAAACTAGAGTGCATAAGGAAATTAGAACAAGAAACAAACAACACTCATGCCACCAATGGAAAGGATTGTATTAGTGGAAAGAAAACACCAAAGAGAAAGGGAGACTTTGGGTCCCCTTTTCCTCCAAGGGAGGGCTCTTGGACCCCCAAATATTGATCTCTTCTTACAAGTAACAAACTAGAATGAAATGGTGAAGAGAATCCAAAGCACATTCACTCAAGAGGTGATATGAATGGATAAATGCAATGGTGCTAGTATGCTCTTGATGAGGAAAGAGGATCCTCAAAGAGAATATCAACAACATAACAATACAAATGAATTCCTTGAAAATATAGTGCACCCATGGCTTCCTTTTATAGCATAGCTTTGAGGTATTATGCAACCAGTTCTTAGTGTGAATAAGTGTTGTTGGGAAATAATACCCTACGGACTAGCAAACTAGGGTCTGATTTGCATGCAGATTTTGACCTTAAAGAAATGAACTTTTAACCTACCACCCAAAAATTAAACCCCTCTTTCAAGACACATGCATGGACAGAAACTACTAACCTTTTTTTATTGATGTTTGGTGTAGATCCTCCATTGCACTTTGCCCACTTCCTTGTGCTGCTCCTTCCAAAGTTAACCTGCAATCAAGAAAAAACACTACGCATGCATGCTATTTCTCTACTTGAGGTGTTAGAGCTCCCTGCCCCCAGACCCAAAGTCTGTAAAGTGGAGTAAGTGAGTGCAGGACTTGTACCTGAACAAGGCATACCATATGAGAATGGAGGGCCTATCGCACTAGGTGTGAAGGGAGGTGTGGCCTCCAGGATAGATGGGGTCGGTCCACTATGTGACATAGTTGCGGTCGAGACCATAGCGGCTCAGAACGATGACGACTAGTTAGGAGATGCTTCTCTTATGGTAGCAACGGTGGTGGGAATGGAAGAATTCCCAGAGGAAGTAATAGTGTTTGGTTCCATAACTGTGTGAGGCCCTGACAGGCGTTCGTAAAATTGGATGGGTACAATGATCAATGGCCAAGTATCAGTGGTTGGGGTTTCAACTGGGCCAAGATTGGTGATTGATTCCTCCAGGAGTTGTTCGGGAACAATGGTTTGTAACCCGGTTTCTTTGAAAGACCCTTGTTGGTCTAGCTTTC
>ML838660.1:35826-49222 GCA_009831015.1 Picea engelmannii
CGCCAATTCTGTTGTTGGGAAATAATACCCTATAGACTAGCAAACTAGGGTCTGATTTGCATGCAGATTTTGACCTTAAAGAAATGACCTTTTAACCTACCACCCAAAACTTAAACCCCTCTTTCAAGACACATGCATGGACAGAAACTACTAACCTTTTTTATTGATGTTTGGTGTAGATCCTCCATTGCGCTTTGCCCGCTTCCTTGCGTTGCTCCTTCCAAAGTTAACCTGCAATCAAGACAAAACACTACGCATGCATGCTATTTCTCTACTTGAGGGTTAGAAATTAATCATAAACTACAAAAATCATAGATAACTCATGCATTTGGGACGGGAAAAGTATTATTTTTATTATTTTCAAAATGAATCAACTTACAATCAAATTCGAGACCAACCACCGCTCCTTGATCCTGATCCCGGGCTCCTCCTCTTCTTTGTCCTCCAATTGATTTGCGTTAATTCTCCTTAGGCTTGAGGAAAGGCTAAAGGGTTGGGACAAATGGACTTGGCAATTGGGCAGAGTTTCTTCGCTATATTTTTCCTCCTCCAAATAGTACCCCTACCCCTTATTTTATAGGCTAGAAGGAGCTAGGGTTTTGGACAAACTCTCGGCCATGCATGGCTAGGAGTTTCAGTTAACTGACCCATAGATTTTTGTCCCATCGAAAACTTTCCTATTTTTGTGCTTTGTTAGGTAAACGCGGGCTGTAGTAGGCCTGCTAGCATTCCAATGCTTGCAGTAGTAGGCCTGCTAGCATTCCAACGCGTGCAATAGTGGGTTAGGGTGCGTGTACCCTCACCCAAGAGAATTTTCAAAGAGGTTTTTCAGCAGATATTTTGGCAATGAAGGGATATGAGTTGGCCTGATGCCAGGTAAGCATGTATGGTGCAATTTAGGGTTATAACAATAAGGGGTCCTTTAGGGAACCTTTAGGTTTTTGACCAGACCTCTAGTCAGATTCAACTGAGATTTGGATGTAAAACTGACTTGGAAGCTAAACCAGAAGTGGGTGGAAGACCGACCAATATCATAAAAGCATTTTGTTGAGGTGTGCACAGCTTTTTCATCCACAGTCGCGCATCGGGCGCATGTGCGCTTTTTCAACGTTATCTGACTATTGCACGTGCGTGCACGCCTTGTGTATTTTTAGAGAATGCTGATTTTATTGTTGGTTGTATAGTTTTGGACCTTTTGGAAATGCATTTTTGGTCCATGAGTGAACTAATGAGTGTTTTGAAGATGCTAGATTCCTGTAACCATTTTCAAACGAAATTATGGTGATAACAGATGCCCCCTGATGTGTGAGCTTAGGAGCATACATATAGCTGAAATACATCAATGTTTCTTCTACTGCGAGTACATGTGTAAGGAAGAGAGTTGTGGGGAGTGTAAAGAGTGACCCATTGGAAGGAGAGGGGAACCTGTAGGACCCAAGATTTTCCCAAGGTGGGGAAAAAATAAAACTATGTACAAACAAGGCAGGCATGCCCCATGCTTGTGTCATGTAACTCAAAAATTATGTAATACAATAACTGAAGTTGTGTGTGGAAATAGATCACTGAAACGCCCTCTGGGGAAGTTTGATAATAATAGAGGATAATTATGATGGTGAACAAACTATGAAAAAGGTAATGACACCTGTGAGAAGTGTCGATAATGTGCAGACATTGATAGTCGATCAAATTTCAGAGGTCTTCAGCTAAGATAAAACAACTGCGATAGTCACAAAGTAAGACCCACCGTAACATGAGATAGTGTTGAAGTTGAATGTTATGGGGGTCAACGATAGCAGAGAACAATGGTGGTTTTCCCTGTGCCATCTGAGACTCCTCATTGTAAAGGTAATGAGAGTCAAGATATTGTCTCCCTTATGGAAACCGTGTTGATGTCGACAAAAAGGGAGGTCAAGCGACTCCAAGAAGAAAAGGGCTTCCTGAAATCCATTGGATGAGATCAAGAATTGATGAGATATATGGACAAAGTCAAGATGCGGTGAGACTCAAGACTTCCCTTGGTTGGGGAGATATGCAAAGTGGCAGCAACCGTAAAACTGAATCTAGCGTCAAGGGGACGACTAGACAAGGGTGAGTTGTGCCAGAGGCACGACAAAATGGAAAAACACAGATATCAACAAGGTGTATGGATTGTAAGATACTCCAGGTTTATGGATAATTTCATTGATTAGAGGAAGTGAAAAAATCCCCAAGCAAGGGTGACAAGGGTTGCTTTGCCGAAAAAAGGAAGGTCGCTCAAGGCAACAAAAAAAAGCCATGTAAATGTGGGGGAAAAGGTTTTGTACAATTACTGAAAGAATAAAGAATGAGTTGGGATGACTGTGAAGATATAGAAATGGGTGCCCCAATGTAATATGGATTGGCTGATGTTGGTGCAAGTTGTTTGGGAAACAAGTGGAGGGTGATGACCCCATAGGTGGGTTTTTGTATTGGAGGAAATGTATAGAGGACAATCTGCAGATGAGAAAACTTATGGTGGATGAAAATGGATGGTGAATGAGACTGCAGGGATGTAGTTAAGATAGAATGATGATGAAGTAACCTGGGAGTCCATTGGGTAAGATATCATAATGAGGAGAAGGAGTATGTGGTTGGTTCTCGATGATGCGTAAGACTATCAGGACTCCCATCTCTGAGGGGTGAAAACATCATGAGTCTCAAAGTGCCAAGGGGGACTATGAATGGGACAACTCATGTGGGGGAGGGTGATACCGAGTGACAGTACTAAAATGTAGCGGAGGTGATAGTATTGTCGAGCCAGACATGGGGATCCTAGAGGTAAAGATCAGTGGGTGTCACTGGGAGATGGAATTTGAGATTCAGAGGAAATGACTACATGTCAGTGTCGATGATATACCTGAAGGGATACTGCTAACATAGGATGATCAAGTACCTGAGTGTTAGATGAAAAAAATGTCCCCCAGGGGCTGAGGATGAAAAATGGCTTGGGGCATAGAATTATGTAGGTAATATGTAGGTAATAGGGTCCTAATCCCGTGGCTGAAGATGGATCGAAAAACAGTTGCCCAAAGCTCCCATAATTGAGTTTGGAAGTTTGGCCAAATGGACTATATATAGTTGTAGGGCCCACAAAGCCACCTCATTTGTACTTGTTGTCTTATTGACTAAATGAGTGATTGTACAGGAGATTTGGAGATTCCAGGAGATCGAGGTAGTCGATTTGGGATCAACGAGCTTCAGGTTAGTTTTTGTATCCTCCTGCATAGAATTAGGTTTTTTGTTTTTTGGGAAAGGCCTGTACAGAGGGTCGTACAGGGAGTTTTGTGGGTGTGGACCCCCCAGTTTGCAGGCGATCGAGAAATTCACATGCACGGGTGCACGCCTGTAATGTAGACACATGTGCATGGGGGGTTCCCTAATGGGGAAAACATGCACGCATGGCATGTGTGGCTATGCAAGGCATAGTAGCACATACATGTGTGTTTGTATTCCTAATAGTTGTACATGTGTGCGTAGTTGTGTAGTGAACAGGCGCACTATGATGTGCACCTGTATGTATGATAGAGGCGCATGCATGCACCTCTATATGGCCAACAATCATGCATGAGTGTGTGACTGGGGGATTAACAGGCACACATGTGTGTGTGCCTGTGGGGAAAAACAACCACGCTTTTGAGGAAAAACTAAAGGGTGAAACAAACTTATCTTTTTTGGAGATTTTGGTTTTTTAAGGGTTATGATGGCTACTCAAGTGTTGTATATGTGGGTGCAAGTGATCATTTGGATAATGTCAGTTCACTGGAGAGAGAGGGATTGGTCACGCCTAAGGGAGGCCATGAGGGATGAGGAGCCAATAGTCCGAGACGCTCTGGAAGCATGTGGGTTGTTGAAGCTTTTTTAGTGTTCGCTAGTGCAGGCACAAGAGTATCTTTTACAGTTTCTGATCAGGATGTGGAGCCCTGACCTGCATTGCTTTATGGTGCATGGTGAGCAACTAGCCTTCACTATGATGGAGGATGTACACTTTTTGAATGGGCTCCATTTTTGGGGAACCCCACTACCGGAGGAGCCCATAGTACTTAGGGATGGGTAGTTGGTTGTCTTATCCCAGAGATATTGTTTGGGGGAGAACTTTATGTCAAGCTCCATGGTTAGTATTGGGGTGATGGATTTATTATACATTGTTGCGTGGAAGTGATGATTGTGAGATTCTATGGGTCTTTCGCGACCCAACAGATCAATGGAGGTCAGTTGAGGATCATGGAGAGGGCACTGGCAGGTGAGCATTTTTCCTGGGGCTTGATGCTCCATGCCAAGATGGTAGGGCATCTTGACAGGTGCCATGCTACTGACTCGGGGGATTTTGACTTTGAGTCTATATTGGTGGCATGGTTTTTGGAGAGGGTGTTGATGTTGCACCCTAAAGTGTTTTTGGGTGCACATGGTGTGCGAGAGCCGTGACTGAGGCAGTGGGCGACGATTCTGGTTCGTCATGGTGGTGGGGAGGGTGGCCACTATTTCATGGTTGAGGCTGCACAGGTGTGGCGTTAGATGCCAGAGATCATACTGCAGTATCTGTATTTTCGGGTGGACTTCTAAGATGATCCAGAGATGGTGTTACCCCCAGGAGAGGTGTTCGACTGCAGAAGTATGATGTGATATTTGATGGTTTTGATCTTTAGATAGTATAGATTTTTTTTTATGTATAGATGGATGTTGATGCTACCATTTTTTTGTTGTGTGTGCAAATGTTGGACCTCGCGGGTGTGAGGTTGAGTTGGTTAGAGCGTTGGCTTGGCAGGGGCCGGTGAGGCCTCCATGGGGAGAGCCTCAGAGAGAGACAATGGCGGGATGATGTTGAGGCGAGGCCTATTGAGGATGAGAGAGAGGCCAGGCGATGCCATTTTGATGACACTGGGGTAGGGCCATCACATGCTCCTCCAACGAAGGCCATGAAAGAGTTTGAGGATATTCGTCACCGCTTGGAGGTAGTACTACAGGGAGTGCCTGAGGGCATGTAGTCATGGATCCTAGATGAGGGGTTCCTAGAGTAGTGTATGGGTGTTCTGATAGTGTGGCAGACCATGGTTCAAAGAGCGGCTATAGCGGGGGCAACGATGACTGGGCAATTGCCTCTAGGACCTGGGGGACCCCTAGCTAGTGGGGCCTCTCCTCAAAAGAGAGGGCCAGGTGGTGGAGCTCTAGAGGTGCCATGAGTGCCTCTATATTTATGTATATTTTGTATTTATATAGGATGGTGAGCCCATTTTGTATATGGTGGTGTAGCACCATGATGTAGGAGCATCATTGGCAAGTGCACAGAGGCAGGACCACTCAACACGTGAGAGTTCTTCAAGAACTTCAACATTGGCAGTTGTAGCCAATTTTGAAATTCACCTTAAATCAGTGCCATAATTTATATTTGGAGGCACGTTTGAACCAGTGTTGAAATTTACCCTTTGAGGCACGTTTTGAGATTTTCAAACGGAGCAGGAGTTCCCACTTCGGCTCTAGATTGAGACTGGACTAAGATAACATAGGATGGATCTTAGGGTAGATCGGTAGCTAGGGGAAACCCTAGAAGTTTTTGAGTTAATTAGAAGTTAGGTATGTTCAGGGGAAAGGAGAGTTACAATACAGAGAGAAATTAGTTGTAAGAGAGAACTACGAGTTAACATGACATCTTAGTTTTTTGGTTACTGAAATTTGACTGTAATTTGTAGATGTTTTGGCACTTGTGAATATAACAGAAGGAAAATCGATCCAAATGTGTGTGTGTGAATGTTATTTTCGATTTCCTATTATTTATGTTTTCATGAACAAGTGAATGAATCTCCACAGAGGAGAACAAAACTATGATTGTTAGTTTTCAGTTTCAATTGTTTCTCTTCATTTGAAGATCTGCAAGGTGTGCATTGAGCCAGAGAGGAATGCAAGGAAATCGGGAGGAATTTATCTGCAAGAAATACCGTGGATATTATTTATAGAAATCCCTTAGATGCAAGGAGTGCGCGGGAAATCGAAGTCTGAACTAGACAAAACTCAAGAGGAATAACACGTTGGAAAGTGTTATCAAGATCCAGGAACCCATTCACCAGAAGAAGTGAAGGCCGAGCCTTCGAAGACTTAGAAAATATTTTAATTCTGAAGCAAGAATAAGTTCAGGAGGAAGAACGTCGTCGAGCGTTGGATCACGATGGAGAATCCTGCAGACCATCCGATTTGAGGTAGGTGCGCAGGCTTTAACACTGCATATATCCAGGAGGGGAGATCTCGAAGATCTGAATGGACAGTGGAGAACTTCAAGGAGGAACACAAGACCTCACAAGTTGTTGGATCAAGTTGACTTGTGAGGAGGTTAGTGACAGGGAAGAGATCTGAGTGTAGATTTGGAGGGCGTTGTGAGACGTTGATCAAGTGCCTCAAGCTTTCTAAATTTCATCAACCAGGAGTACAAGGGTCAATAGCATGGGACTCTTGACCGGTGGAACCCCAAAAATATCGGAGCCGTTAGATCTTCAAAGGCCTAGAGCCATTGATCAGTAGTGAGGGGAGATTTTTTGATTTTGATGACCGAGTGGAGGAACGAACAGAGTTCGTGCAGTGTGAAGTCGTGAAACGTGAAATGCCAAAATAAGCGTAATCGTTGATCCAAGAGAGACCTGAGCTGTAGATCTCACATCATCGGGATTTTGGCATTCATGACTTGGAGGGGTCAAGCACCTTATATCGTAGGTTCTTATACTATGAACCACGACTCACTTTCATGGTAAAGCTTTTGGTCATGGGTGTGTGGTCACATGAGTTGGGAAAAGGGAGGAGATAACCTCCATTAGCCCTCATTGGAGTTTCAGAACTTAGAGGGGTCTATGTCGGGGGACTATTGCATTGAAAATCCTGAACTAATGAAACGTGATGCGCCTCTTGGGGATGTTCCTTTTGGGCTAAGATCATGGTCGCACCTGCAGCCTCGTGGAGTCTAGGATTATGCCTAGTGGTGATTCGCATGGCAAACACAGACAAGGGACTGTGGATTTAATGTCAAGGATTTCAACTCAGAACCAAGAGAGAGATATTTCGGCTCCTAAATCAAATATCCTAACCAGGAGGTCACGCAACCCTTAGGAGGGATAGGGGGACTACATCAGGTGGTATCAAAGCTGATTATTCTTCGTCTGTAGACTTCAGGTGAAAGAAAAATAGGAAGAGATAGAGAAATCAAAGTTGTACTTTGTGTGTGACAAACAATCAACATGATGCCGCCAAGGAGATGAGAGGCACCTTTATCCAACCGTGTTGTAGAGAGGAAGATGCAAGAACTTTGCGCTAGATTGGAAATAATCGAAGCAGTGCAGAGAAGAGAAACTGACATTGGAGACGTCAATGAAGCAGAAAGTGAAGAGGTTGAAGTTGAAGAAGTTGCAGGAGAGGATGTTGCAGAAGGATGTTTGCTGAAAGCAGTTTCCAGATTGGGAGGCAGAGCTAAAATAGATGTTCCCATGTATGAGGGAAATCTAGATGTTCAATAACTATTGGATTGGATAATATCCATGGACAGACACTTTGATTATGAAGACATCGATGAGGAGAATAAGGTGAAGCAGGCATTCACCATGTTAAAAGGACATGCAACACTGTGGTGGGATGAACTACTAGTTGAGAGAAGAAGTAAAGAAAAACTGAGAATAAAGAGTTTGGAAAGAATGCTAGCCAAGCTGAAGGCTAAGTTCATACCCAAGGACTATCATATCAATCTATTTAGGAATCTATAGAACCTGAGATAGAAAGGGATGACAATTAAGGAGTACACCGAGGATTTCTACCGGTTGAACATCGGAACTAGACAATGGGAGAGGGATGAAGAGAAAGTCACTAGATATATAAATGGATTGAGATATGAGATCCAGAACAAGCTCAGCATGATTTCAGTCAGAGCCATGGAGGATGCTTATCAGTTTACGCTGAAGACAGAGGAGAAGCTGACCAGAAAACAGAACCCGCGAGGAAGAGGTAAAGGCTCGGTACCAAGAAAAAGAAAGGGATTTAACTATGATAGAGCACATCAGTCTAGGGATGAGGCTAAGAAACCACACAATCACTTGGAATGAGGAGGAAGTTCCAAGGAAAGACAGGGTGGTGGAAGAAACTCTTTTAGAGGAAGAGTAAAAGGAGGAGTAAGATGTTATGCCTATGGAAAGACAGGAAACATGTCTTGGGAATGCCCCTAGAATAAGAAAGAGGGAGGAGGAGAAGCTCACATTTCATAAGCATAGCGAAGATATGTTGAAGTAGAAGGAGCACAGGATGGAGCATCCCTGATGTTGAGAAAAGTTATCATAAAACCAGAGGCAGAAGTTGAAAAGACAGTGCAGAGAAACAATCTCTTCAAGACAACTTACAAGACTAAGGACAAAGTATGCAAGGTGATCATTGACAATGGAAGCACTGACAACCTAGTATCCACAGAGATGGTGGAGAAATTGGAGTTGAGGACAACTGCACATCCAAATCCATACAAGATCTCATGGCTGCAAAAAGGACACCAGGTAACGATTACTAAACAATGCCTGGTTGAAATGAAGATAGGAGGTTATAAACATGAAATCCGGTGTGATTTAATCCCCATGGACATATGCCATATTATGTTGAGAAGACCATGGTAGATTGACATAAATGTCATTCATGATGGGAGGAAAAACACATATACATTAGAGAAGAATGGTAGCACCCATATGTTGTTGCCAATGGAGGAGAAGAGAGTAAAGGAGGAAGCCAACACAAGCATACTTCTCATGAGTGGGAAGGAACTCCTGAAAGAAGTCAAGGAAGAACAGGATATGAAGTTCATTGTGGTGAGGAAGCCCATAGTCATCCTTACGAGTACATCAATAGATGATTTTCCTAAAGAAGTTCAGGAGCTGCTGGATAATTTTGTTGATATAGTGGCGGATTAGTTGCCAAACTCATTGCCACCCATTAAGAGTATCAGTCATCATATCGAATTGATACTAGGAGAAAGTTTGTTGAACAAAGAAGCATACAGATTAACACCTCGAGAGAATGAGGAGGTGAAGAACCAAGTCCAAGAATTGTTAGACAAAGGTTTGGTCAAAGACAGTTTGAGCCCATGCACATTACCAACTGTGTTGAGCCCAAAGAAATATGGAGGATGGAGAATGTGCACAGACTCGAGATCCATCAATAGGATCACCATCAGGTACATATTTCCTTTACCAAGAATGGATGATTTAATGGATTGATTAAGTGGAGCAAATTTCTTTTCTAAGATAGATCTGAAAAGTGGATATCACCATATCAGGATGAGAGAAGGTGATGAATGGGAAACAACCTTTAAGACAAACAAAGGTCTATATGAGTGGCTTGTTATGCCATTTGGCTTAACAAATGCCCCAAGCACTTTTATGAGGTTGATGAATGAAATTCTGAAATATTTCATCGACAAATTCGTAGTCGTATATCTGGATGATATACGGGTCTTTAGTAGGACTAAAGAGGAGCATTTGAGGAACCTAATGATAGTAATGAAGAGGCTACAGTGGGAGAAGTTGTTGATAAATTTGAAGAAGTCCTCTTTTATGAAGAAAAAACTCATTTATTTGGGTTTTGTGATCTCTTCGAATGAACTGAAGATGGATCCAGAAAAGGTGAAAGTGATCAGAGAATGGCCGTCACCAAGAAGCATGTTCGAGGTGAGGAGATTTCATGGTTTAGCAAGATTCTACAAAAAGTTCATTAGAGACTTCAATGGAATTTGTGCGCCAATGATGGATACAGTGAAGAAGCGATACAAGTCGTTTAAATGGACAGGGGAAGCTGAGAGGAGATTCAATATATTGAAGGAGAATATAACGGAATGACCAATTCTGGTCTTACTGAATTTCGAAAAGACATTTCAGGTGAGATGTGATGCAAGAAGAATTGCAATAGGAGCAGTTCTGAGTTGGGACAATCGACCTGTTGCCTATTTCAGCGAGAAGCTGAATGAGACTAAGAATAAATACTCCACATATGACAAGGAGTTCTATGCCATAATTCAAGCATTGAAGAAATGGAGGAATTATCTTGTCCGGCAAGAGTTTTTCTTGTATAGCGCTAACCAAACTTTACAATTCATAACCAGATAGGAAAAATTGAACCAGAGGCATGCAAGATGGGTTGAATTTATGAAAAATTTTACTTTTGTCATAAACCATATTGTTGGGAATGCTAACAAGGTTGTTGATGCGTTAAGCAAGAGATGTTTGATCATGCAGGAATTCTAGGTGAAGACTTTGGGGTTTGAACACCTTAAGGACATGTATCATGATGATGCAGATTTCAAGGAGGCATATGAAGCATGTGTTAATCCTATTTTGAGAGATAGAAGTCAGTGGATAGAATACATGATTCAGGAAGGACTGTTGTTCAGAGGAAATCAGTTGTGCATACCAAAATGATCAATAAGGGATAATATTTTGAAGGAAAGGCACAATGGAGGATTGGCTAGACATTTCATCCATGATAAAATGTTTTCATAGTTGAGAAACTCATACTATTGGCCAGGTATGAGAAAAAAGGTGATAAAGTTTGTGAACAAATGTAGAATTTTCCAACATGCAAAGGGGAAACGACAGAATACTAGGTTGTATCAACCATTGCCAATTCTAGAGAGGCCTTGGGATACAATAAGCATGGATTTTGTGTTGGGATTTCCAAGAACACAAAGAGGATTCGATTCCATATTTGTGGTGGTGGATAGATTTTCAAAGATGGCACATTTCATCCCATGCCAGAAGACTAGTGATGCAACTCATGTTGCAAATATATTTTTCAAAGAAGTTGTGAGACTTCACGGCCTACCCAGGAGCATTATCTTAGACAGAGACACAAAATTTGTGGGTCACTTTTGGAGGACGTTTTGGAAGAATATGGGGATGGATTTTTCCTTCAGCTCATCTTATCACCCTTAGACAGATGGGCAGATTGAGGTGGTAAATAAAAGTTTGGAAAACTTGTTGAGTAGTTTAGTCACTGAACATCATAATCAGTGGGATCAAATTCTCCCACAACCAAAATTTGCATACAATGACTCACCAAAAAGGAGCACTAGAAGGAGCCCATTCCAAATACTCTATGGAATGCAACCTGGGGGGGTGTCTAAGTTGAGAAACTTGGAACAGGGAGAGATCATAAGCACTGGAGCAGAAGATTTTGCTGCTGAAATGCAGAAACTCCATAGATAAATTAGAGAACAATTATAGAATTCTAACCAAAAATACAAGCACAGAGATGATGAACATCGCAGGGAACTTCAATTTGAAGTAGGAGATCAAGTTTTATCACATCTCAGGAAGGAAAGGTTCCCTAGGGAAACATACAACAAGTTGAAGATGAAAAATATAGGACCCTGTAAGATCTTGAGGAAGTTTGATGCAAATGCCTATGAGATTGAGTTTCCATATGGTGTGGGCATTTTTCACATATTCAATGTTTTAGACCTGTATCCTTACAGGAAAGATGACACAGAAGGGTCAGAAGCTCAAGCAAATATTCAGTGGGAAAAACAGATGTCTGTGGCAGAAAAGCCGCAGATGGAGAAAATTGTTGATCAGAGGATTGGCAAGAAGACCAGAAGGAAAAACTATTTTGAGTATCTGGTCAAATGGAAGGGACACCCATTAGAATATGTCAGTTGGTAAAATGAAGTTGTTATACATAAGTAGGGAAGATTAGTAGAGGAGCTCATGGGCAGGAGTTCGTGAATTTTTGTCAAGGGGAGTATGATGCAGGAGCATCGTTGGCAAGCATGCAGAGGCAGGACCACTCAACACATGAGAGTTCTTCCAAAACTTCAATGTTGGTAGTTGCAGCCAATTTTGAAATCCACCATAACTCAGTGCCAAAATTTACCTTTGGAGGCATGCTTGAACCAGTGCTGAAATTTACCCTTTGAGACACGTTTCGAGATTCGCAAACGGAGTAGGAATTCCCACTTCGACTCTAGATTGAGACTGGACTAAGATAGATTAGGATGGATTTTAGGTTAGACCAATAGCCAAGGGAAACCCTAGAAGTTTTTATGTTAATTAGAATTTAGTTATGTTCAGGGGAAAGGAGAGCTACAATACAGAGAGAAATTAGTTGTAAGAGAGAACAATGAGTTAGCAGGAGATCTTAGTTTTTGAGTTACTAAAATTTGACTGTAATTTGTAGTCGTTTTGGCACTTGTGAATATAACAAAATATAAATCGATCCAAATGTGTGTGTGTGTGTGAATGTTATTTGTGATTTCCTGTTATTTCTGTTTTCATGAACAAGTGAATGAATCTCCACAGAGGAGAACGGAACTGTGATTGTTAGTTTTCAGTTTCAATTGTTTCTCTTCATTTGAAGCTCTGAAAGGTGTGCATTGAGAAAGAGAGGAACGAAAGAAAATCGGGAGGAATTTCTCTGTGAGAAATACTATGGATCTGAGTTATCAAAATCCCTCAAACACAAGGAGTGCGTAGGAAATCAAAGTCTAAACTAGACAAAGCTTAGGAGAAATAACACGTCGAAAAGTGTTATCGAGATCCAGGATCCCATTTCTCAGAATAAGAAAAGGCCAAGCCTTCTAAGACTTAGAAAATATTCTAATTCTGAAGCAGGTAAAAGCTTAGGAGGAAGAACGTTGTCGAGCATTCGATAACGGTGGAGAATCTCACAGACAGTCTGATTTGAGGTAGGTGTGCAGGCTTTAACACGGCATAGATCCAGGAGGGGATATCTCAAAGATCTGAATGGACAGTGGAGAACTTTGAGGAAGAATGCGAGACCTCGCAAGCCATTAGATCAAGTGGAGTTGTGTTGGGCCCCAACAACTCCCCCTAAATTTTTTACAAAATTTAAAGGGCCCCCCATTCGAATCTTGATAATTATAATGAGCTACAGAATCAACCTTTTCAAATAGTTCCATACCTTGTCTTGCTTTGAGACAAACTTAAGACATTCACCATAGTATGATATATTCATTACAAGATTATATGTCAAAAGTTAAAAACAAGCATAAAAATCTCAATTTAAACAAAAACGTTAATTTTTATCAAATGTTTACTTTTGTTTAAATTATGATTATGTGTTCATTGTTTTGCTCATTAGCAAGTTTGACTATTTTGAATAATGTGTTCAATACTTCATCAAATAATGTCTTGGTTGGTTTCTCATTTTCATGAAATCATTTGGTGATGTTAATTAATTAAATTATTTTTTCATTTTGCATCTCATTTCAAAATAAAAATAATCAAAGAATTATCTATCATTTGTTTGATTTTGTAAAAAACTAAAATTAATATTTTTTCTTCATTAACTTGAAGATTCTAGATCATATTTGAAAACAAATTATAAATAATGTTTGTTTATAAGTTATAGTTAGTTTAAA
>ML838661.1:9274-37911 GCA_009831015.1 Picea engelmannii
GAGAGGGGAATAAATACAAATAGATATGGAGTGATAGAGATAGGGATGGATGGATCGAGAGAGGGAGAGAAGGAGTGCATGCAAACGAGAGAGAGAAAGAGAGAGAGGGGGGGGAGGGGTGAGGGAGGAAGGAAGGTTGAGAGATAGGTAAATACAGGGGAAGGGGAGATCGAGAGATAGATGGAGAGAGGGAGGGAAAGAGTGTGGGGAATAGAGAGGGTGAGAGATGGTGTTCAGGAAGACTGGGGTGGAGAGAGAGAGAGAGAGAGAGAGAACGAGAGAGACAATTTTTTCAAAGAGATATAGGGGGATAAGGGGTGGAGGTATTGGGTATATGTGGGGGAGAGAGAGAGAGGGAGTGAGAAGTGGAGGGGAAGAGAGAGAGGGAGATAGAGATAGAGAACATGTATGAGAGAGAGAGGGATAGGGAGGGAGAGGGAGATGGATAAAGGGAGGGAGAGGTAGAGAGCTTGTGAGAGAGAGAGAGGGATAGGGTATAATGTCCCATTTTTCCTAGGCAGTCGGGATATCGTGATGGTTTATATAGTTTCCCATAAACCATTAGATGGATGAGCTAGGGAAACGAGACTGGTAAAGTCACTTTCGAATTATAAGTGAAAACTTAGGAAAAGTGAGTTTATTATTATTAAACCCCTCTTTGAGGGTATTTTTCTCTAATTAATAATTAAATGAATATTTAATGGAGAAAAGTACAAGTGAATGAATAAAAAGGACGATTGAAGGGAAAAAGAGATTATCGACTATTGATTAAAAATTGAGTTTTGGAGAAGAGCTCGGTGAGCAAACAAGGGTTTCAGCTGGAAACCCATTCGACACCTCGTATTTGGCAGTGAAACTATCTGCCCTAGCCTTGGAACCTCGGATTTGGCAGTGAAACTATCTGCCTTAGCCGTGAGATTGGAGAAGTCATTCCGGCTTCTCATTTGTAGACATTAGCAGTGTGATTCGAAGATCTTCGTCAAGAAAAGAATTTTGTTACAAAGGCGGTGAATAAAGGGTGAATTGGGTGTTTGGCTGCGTTTTCTGGAGTGTGGAGGCCGAATTACTTTTTGCTGGGTCGAATTTCCTCTACCTGGGCGAGTACCCTTGCAGTTGGGACGTGCATCCCTGTTGTGGCAACGCTATTTCCTTCCTTGGCTGCGTGTTGTCCCCTTGTGGGCATGATAAACACCATTAGACCCACGTTTTCCTTGGCTGGGCATGAGAAACGATTGATAAACCCTACTGGTCGACATTGGTGGTTGTGTGTTGATTGGCCAACCATTTTCCCATTTAATAAGTGTTCCGTACACAACTGATCTCCTCTCCTTTGCTGCGTGTACCCCTGCTAGTCGATTTATCTCATCTACATGTGTTGCGTATTGGGTAAGGTTGCGTGAGAGAAAAGGGAAGAGTTGTTGTAGGTCAACCTCCTATGGTGAACAGTTCCTTGCATTGCTGGGAGGTTTATCACTGTATTGGGCTGTCATTATCCTGCAAATCGAGTAGCAGATTCATATGAGCAAGAGTCGCCCCTATGTCAACTCGTGGAGGATAGTTTTGATCACTTCTATGGCTGCGTGAGCTTTGAGTGTCCAACTTTCTACAACAGACATTCACCTCATTGTTGAGAGGTACTCCTACCTCATTGTGGTTGCTATTAACTCAACAAATTTTTCCAATAAAATACAATCAACGTTTATCCAAATCTTCCATTTGAATATGAATGTTTGCTTCATTAATTTTGTGGGTTTTTCTTAATCATGAAATAACACACTTGGTAATTCATTGGGGAGGCATAAGGGGTTAGAAAATGAATATAACAGAAAACAAAACAAATAGACAGCCTGTTGTCCAATCAATTTTCACCTACAGCCATAATAACTGATGCATGCAAAGTGTTTGACGAAAGTCCAACACCAAATTCAAAGGGTTTTTCTCAATTTTTCCAACGTAGAATATTTCAATGGTATTAGAATATGATCTTGGCCAGTTGTGGGAAACATTGATGATTGAGGAAGGGCTACAGAACATCACTTATAGGCACAGGAGGTATAGAAGCATAGAGGGCAGAGAAGAAGACATGGAGGGCATTCCAGGAAATAATGCAAATCTACCAGAGGACAGAGAAGATGGTTTGTTCAGAGGGTTTATGAAAGCCTTACAGGATATAGTAGAGGGTCAGAGAGAGATCCGAGAGTTCATGGGAAAAATCACAGGTTATGCTCTAGGGAGAAAGCACGGTGAAGAAAGGGGGGAGAGAAGCAAGAGAGGGCAGATGGAAGAAGGGGGAAACGCACACAGACCTCATGTTGAGGTGATCACTTCTAGGACTGGCCCTCAGAACCTCCCTCAGGACTACAATGAGATTCCTAGATCTACCATGCCTAATTTCTTAGGACCATAGGAGACAGGTACAGGAGGGCAGGTAGAGTAGGATGAGCCATTGGCAACATATTTTCAAGAGTATAAGGCCATGGATCCGGATTTGAGAGAAGCTATGACTTTTGCCGAGTTTTGTAGCTTCAAGGGGAGGAACATGCCGAGGTTCTTCAACAGGGGTCCCACGCAGAGCTATGAGTTATAGCACACAGTGGGCAAGCTCACTCTACCATACTTCGATGGGACATCGAACTGCACTGCAAGATCTTGGGTGTAGAAGATCGACCCTTACTTCCAGCTGAACCCCATGGCAGAGACAGATGCCATTAAGTTGGCGACATTGAACTTGGAGGGTGAGGCATAGGACTGGTGGTACCACAGGATGACCACTCTGGGTCATGCCCATATTGTCACCTATGCTGAGTTCACAGGTAGACTGGTGCACCGATTTGACAGACGAGATCCTGAGATCTCTTTTAGAGACTTAGCACATTTGAAACAGACTGGGTCGGCAGATGCGTATATATCAGATTTCCAGAGGATATCAGTGATGGTCACCGATATCTTCGAGGCTCGTTTGGTGATGTTGTTCACAGAGGGGCTAACCGAGCCACTTCGAGGGTGGGTGAAGGATTATAAGCCTACTTCACTACAGGATGCATTTAGCAATGCTAGGGACTTACAGGAGTCCGTACCTAAGCCCAAGTTCACCCCGAGACCGAACTTCCCCACGAAGTTCGATGACAGGACACCACCACAGAGGGATGTCACAGGACAACAACAGAGAGACTGGGCAGGACAGCCACAGAGGTATTGGATAGGCAGGAATAGGATGGATGATGCTACCAGGCAGGATCTCAGGAGGAGGAAGTTGTGTTTCAGTTGCCAGGAACCATGGGTACTAGGTCACAGGTGTGCAGGAAAGGCCAAGGCACACTATATAGAGGTGTTTTCTGATAGAGGGGATGACAAGGAAGAAGAGGAATAGGGGAAAAAGGAGGATTCATCGACAACAGAGGCAGAGCAGGCATCGATGGAAACACGAGGGGTTATAACATCACTCTCCGGCATACCCATATTTCACACCTTCAGGATGAGGGGAGGAGTGCAGGGACATCGGGTGACAGTTTTGGTCGATGGTGGGGCATCCCAAAAATTTATAGACTCTTCGTTAGTGGATCGAAAGAGCATTGTCGCTGAGTCTTTTGGGGGTTTCTCAGTGGTCATACCGGGGGAGAACACACTAGACTACACCAGGTACGTTCCACGGATGACATTGAACCTGAGAAACTACATGCTCACCGATGACTTCTATGTGGTTAAGATACCTGACACCAATGTGGTGCTTGGAGTTCAGTGGCTATACTCCCTAGGGAGGTACTCCACTAACTATCAGACTATGGAGATGGAGTTCCAGGATCAGGACGGCAAGAGAGTAGTTCTGTGGAGCATGAACACGTATCCTCCTAAGGTTGTAACTGCGAAGAATATGGAGGCAGTGTTGAGACGGGATGACATTGCACAGGTCACGGAGTTTCATATTTTAGTACAGAGGAACAAGGGCGGGGAGCCCGATTTTCCGAGAGAGATACAAGACTTGTTTCAGGGGCATGATGTCTTTGGTAATGTACCTTCGGGTAGGCCTCCAGACCGGGGATTCGAGGAAATACGTGAGTTAGAGGAGGGTACTCGAGAAGTGATTACCACTTCATATAGGCACCCCAGGGCCTATAGAGACGATTTAGAGAGGCATCTCCAGGAGTGCGGAGTTCGCTAGGGGAATGAGGTGGAGCACATACATCCAGCCAGATCATTACATCCTTTTCACGATCAGGGGTGGGAAGGCATCCCCAAGGATTCCCTCAGCAGGTTACTGAAGATGCAAGGGAAGGATTTCATTTATGTCACGGTGGACCGACTCACCAAGCTTGCCTACTTATCCACCATTACCTTAGACTACTCAGTAGTGCAGGTGAACGGGTTATCTTTTAGGGAGATGTTCCGTTTACGTGGGTGGCCTAAAGCCATCGTCAGTAGCAGAGACGACAGATTCACGGGAAATTTTTGGCAGGTGTTTTCTATGTTGGTATGTACCAATATGACCTCGAGTACTAGTTACCACCCACCGATCGGCGGACATATTGAGTTTGGGAACACTTGGGTGGAAGTGTATTTGTGAAACTTCATCGCAGGACAACAGAGTGCTTGGGTGATATGGTTACATCGAGGGGAGTACTGTTATCCCACTACCTTTCACCTGTCTATCAGTATGACCCCTTTTCGGGCACTATACAACTATGAGGTCTTGATTTTTGCAGACATAGCATGCGGCGACTGTAGAGTTCCTCAGGTTCGAGGTTGGTTACAGGACAACTAGGACATCTTGAGAGCACTGAAGGAGAACCTGAGGGTGGGCCAGAGTCAGCGAAAGATGTATGGGACTAGGTATAGTATAGAGGGAACTTTTGAGGAGGTTGTTTTACAGGAGTTACCCCATTGGGATGATGAGGGGCGGTGGGCCACAAGCCCTGAAGAGATCCTGCAGGTTTGAAGATGGAACTTCCATGACAGGGCAGTCAAGGAGCATTTGGTAAAATGGTAGGGTCTATCTGTGGAGGATGCTACTTGGGAAAACGAACAGGTGTTGCAGTTTCTGGGTTTGAAGTTGCTTGAGGACAAGCAAATTTGGGTAGGGAGGACTATAATGTCCCATTTTTCCTAGGCAGTTGGGATACCGTGATGGTTTATACAGTTTCCCATAAACCATTAGACGGATGAGCTAGGGAAACGAGACTGGTAAAGTCATTTTCGAATTATAAAGTGAAAACTTAGGAAAAGTGAGTTTATTATTATTAAACCCCTCTTTGAGGGTATTTTTCTCTAATTAATAATTAAATGAATATTTAATGGAGAAAAGTACAAGTGAATGAATAAAAAGGACGATTGAAAGGAAAAAGAGATTATCGACTATTGATTAAAAATTTAGTTTTGGAGAAGAGCTCGGTGAGAAAACAAGGGTTTCAGCTGGAAACCCATTCGACACCTCGGATTTGGCAGTGAAACTATATGCCCTAGCCTTGGAACCTCGGATTCGACAGTGAAACTATCTGCCTTAGCCGTGAGATTGGAGAAGTCATTCCGGCTTCTCATTTGCAGACATTAGCAGTGTGATTCGAAGATCTTTGTCAAGAAAATAATTTTGTTACAAAGGCGGTGAATAAAGGCCGAATTGGGTGTTTGGCTGCATTTTCTGGAGTGTGGAGGCCGAATTACTCTTTGCTGGGTCGAATTTCCTCTACCTGGGCGAGTACCCTTACAGTTGGGACGTGCATCCCTGTTGTGGCAGCGCTATTTCCTTCCTTGGCTGCGTGTTGTCCCCTTGTGGGCATGATAATCACCATTAGACCCACGTTTTCCTTGGCTGGGCGTGAGCAACGATTTATAAACCCTGTTGGTCGACATTGGTGGCTGTGTGTTGATTGGCCAACCATTTTCCCATTTAATAAGTGTTGCGTACACAACTGATCTCCTCTCCTTTGTTGTTTGTACCCCTGCTAGTCGATTTATCTCATCTACATGTGTTGCGTATTGGGTAAGGCTGCGTGAGAGAAAAGGGA
The DNA here is from genome assembly GCA_009831015.1 of Picea engelmannii. Classification (NCBI taxonomy): domain Eukaryota; kingdom Viridiplantae; phylum Streptophyta; class Pinopsida; order Pinales; family Pinaceae; genus Picea; species Picea engelmannii. The sequence continues at coordinate 15,274 of ML838661.1, forward strand.
AGAGCTGTTGTAGGTCGACCTCCTATGGTGAACAGTTCCTTACATTGCTGGGAGGTTTATCACTGTATTGGGATGTCATTATCCTACAAATCGAGTAGCAGATTCATATGAGCAAGAGTCGCCCCTATGTCAACTCGTGGAGGACAGTTCTGATCACTTCTATGGTTGCGTGAGCTGTGAGTGTCCAGCTTTCTACAACAGACATTCACCTCGTTGTTGAGAGGTATTCCTACCTCATTGTGGTTGCTATTAACTCAACAAATTTTTCCAATAAAATACAATCAACGTTTAGCCAATTCTTCCATTTGAATATGAATGTTTGCTTCATTAATTTTGTGGGTTTTGCTTAATCATGAAATAACACACTTGGTAATTCATTGGGGAGGCATAAGGGGTTAAAAAATGAATATAACAGCAAAAAAAACAAATAGACAGCCTGATTTCCAATCAATTTTCACCTACATCCATAATAACTGATGCATGCAAAGTGTTTGGCGAAAGTCCAACACCAAATTCAAAGGGTTTTTCTCAATTTTTCCAACATAGAATATTTCATAGGGAGGGAGAGGGAGATGGATAAAGGGAGGGAGAGGTAGAGAGCTTGTGAGAGAGAGAGAGAGGAAGAGGGATATAGATAGATAGATAGATAGTGAGGGATAGAGGGGGGAATAGGGGAGAAAGAGAGAGGAGTGGGGGGAGAAAAAGCGAGAGGGAGGGAGGGGGAGAGGGTGGGAGAGGGAGGGAGGGGGAGAGGGTGGGAGAGGGATGGAGGGGGAGAGAGAGGAAGAGAGAGAGGGGTAGGGATAGGGAGAGGGGGAGGGATAGGGAGAGAGGGAGGGATAGGGAGAGAGGGAGGTAGAGGGAGAGCGTGTTCTTGAGAGAGAGAGAGAGAGAGAGAGAAAGAGAGATGGATATCGTGCATGTGAGAAAGAGGGAGAGGGAGAGAAAATAGGAGAGAGGGAGAGATAGAGAAAGAGAGTATAGTATACGAGACCAATTGCATTGGAAATAGTACAGTCTATAGTATTTTATCTGTGACTTTCAGAATCAAATATCAAATATTAAGTGTATGGCATGTTGGATAGGTTCACTCTTCAGAATATGCCAAAATTCTGGAAGGTCTTACATATTTTCTATATCTCATTTTTAGTGACGATTCAAGGAGACAAACTTGGAGGAATTTTAGAGAAGATATTGAAGAAGATTGGATACAATTTTAGACCTTGATTCATTACTGATAGAGAGTTATACTTATCGGAAATTAGAGTTTGTGACTAATCCAAAAACTAGTCCCAAACATGTGTTTGGGATAAATTTATGAAGTGATGTTGGGATTTATATGCCGACCCATGTAGACCTAGGTTCTTTATGTGGACCTAATTTCTAAGTGGACCGAGATAGTTGATGTTGATATAGTTTTGATGATGTTGATGTATCAGTTATGGTGCATCCAATTTCGATGATGATGATATATCAGTTGTGGTGGATCTAAATTTTTATGATGATTATGTATCAATTATGGTGTATCCAGTTTTGATGATGATGATTTATTAGTTGTAGTGGAGCTAGTTTTGATGATGTTGATATATCAATATTAGTGACAGGATGATTATTATTGACATGTTGACTATCAGTGAAAGTAACAGGTTGATTATCAGTAACAGTGATAGGTTGATTATCAGTGACAGGTTGAGTCTACATTTATATTTTAGAGAGGAAGGAAGGGGTAAGGGAAAGGGGGTTGTAGCCTCCTTCCGGTTGGAGCCAGAGAATACTGGGAGTTGTAGCTTCCTTTAGGTTGGAGCCTATAAACTAGGGGGTTGGAGACTCTTTCCAAATGGTGTTGGAGAATACAGAGAGTTGTAGCTTCCTTTAGGTTGGAGCCTGTAAACTAGGGTGTTGGAGTCTCCTACCAATTAGAGTTGTAGAATCTAAGGAGTTGTAGCTTCTTTCACTTTGGAGTCTGTAAATAGGGGTTGGAGCCTACTTCAAGTTAGTGCTGGAAAATCTTGGAAGTTGGTGCTTCATGTTGTTACATCAAATTTTTCCTCACTCCATGCATCTTTCTTGGATGGCCTTACATTTCCCTCTCCAGACTTGAAGTCCCCTTTTTGTTCACTCCAGAACCAAAAATACACACTATTGTACATATACGTGCCATACTAGAAAAAAAAAAAATATGTATGTAGGTTGCTCCACTACAACCCACGTACATCAGGTTTTTTGCTCAAAAATTAAAAAAATTATCGGGTTTCCATGCCACGTCATGTGATCCATGATCCTTGACCTTCCATCTTCTGGAAACACTCTGAATCAACCCTTAAGTTCCACTTGGAGGATACAAATTGAGCCATATCCAAGCCTAATGAAAAATTCAACTTTGAGAGAAAAAACACTCTAGAAAAATTTCACTTCATATTGAGTCTACATCCCTTTGTCCTTGAAAGTATGAACTTCTTTTGTTCATCCCCCAATATTTTCCTACTTTGTGATGGAGAACCCCATTGACTCCTACATATGAGCTTGCCTTTGCAGAGGATTGAAGTGGTGGAGGTCGAACTGGAGGGACTTAGTTTCTCGGATCCGATATGCGCCATTACAAAAGTTTGTCAACTATGTAATTATGTTGATTACTTTAGTAGAAATACTATTTTCTCATGCAATTGATATCTTGTAAGTATTTGAATTACTTTCCATGTGCATATTTTTCATGTATGTTAATGGATTATGATAATTTATTTGTTTTCATTGTGTATCATCACCACATGATTTCCTATATTGGTTGTTGAGGACAAGTTGCAAGTGTAAATCTTTGGGTCATGTGCTCAATGGTGGTATTCTTCAAATGTCCAAATGATGTAAGCTTCTAGCCTTGTCTTGTTAGAATTTCATTTATATAGCATACTTGATATTAGAGTTGATTTCTGGGTGTTATTCTATCTGTTGTGGTTTTCCCCTAGCCATAGAGAGATTTTCCTTGTAACACCTATGAATGTAATATTGAAGATATATATTACAAAGAATTATGTGGTTTTTTCCCATTGAGTTTCCACGTAAAATTCGTTTGTATTGTACATTTGTTGTTATTTTAAATGGAATCATAATTGAATGGATTTATTGATGATGTAATGTTTAAATGTTGTGATTAAAATGGTAAAATGTGATAAATTATACTTATTCATCCCCCCTCTCAATATTGGTGAATATTCCAACAATTGGTATCAGAACATGCCCTTCGGAAACAATCTAACCACTGAAAGGTAGTTCATGGAGTGAACATAGAATGGAATGCCAATGTTTGATGGTTAGAACTATGCTTTATGGAATAGAAGGATGCGATTATTTTTAGACACATAGGGGTATGATGTTTGGTACTTAGTTATTATAGAATACACCACTTCAAAGAAACCTCTAAATAATGCAACCAAGAAGTGTTGAAACATTGTAACTGCTAAGAGTGTTCTTATTATTATTTGATATATTATTCATTAGATCAATCCCCATTGTGGATTGATCATGTCAGCTATTGTAATAGGACCAAATCCCCTTTTGCAGATTGGTCAAATGATAATTATAATAGGTAGAATAAGAAGTCGACCCAAGCAGATATTAAAGAGGCCCCAGAAAATATTAAAGGTGGTTATAACCACACAGTTAGAGAAGTCAACCCTGCCAGTGAAGAGACACTTCACACATGCCAGTCTAATATAAATAAGGAGGCTAGTGCCTCGCTTAGGCACACAACTCACTTGCTCATTGAGAGACAAGTTTCGAATCTGCTGTTGGAGAAGAAGGAGAGAGAGGGCACATATATGGGAGAGGAATTTTTGTATTATTTTAAGAGATCTCTTGGCATTGTATTGGCTATCTACATTAAGAAAGTTTTGGTGGGTTTTCTTCCCCTAGAGGGTTTCCCAGGATAAATTTTGTGTCTCTTGTGATTCTGTATTTCTTAGCGATCTTGGATTATGCTATTGTTATCTAATGAAATGAAAACAACTATAATAATGGATTAAACATTCACATGGTATTAGAGCCAAGCTGAAGGAAGCATATTTTAGAAGAGTGAAAAATGTCACTGTTGTTGTACATGAAAATTAAGGATTTTTTATGGTGAAGTTTTTCAGCCCCAAAACCATCTAGAAAAGTGTGCCCTCCCTAAGGATCACTTTGGCACTCTCAGTGCACCTTTTCAGTGGCTGGATATCCCAGAAAGTGAAACCCTAGTTTCACAAAGCACCAGAAGTACTAGAAAACCAGTGTACCAGAAGTACCAGAGTACCAGAGGTACCAGAAGCACCGGTCCATAAATCCGTAGATCAAATTTGAAGGAGAAAAAGTTGGATTTTCTCAGATCCAAATGCACCAGGCTACTCGCCTTAGCCAAGCGCACCTCCTGGTAAGTTCATATTTTGATTTTGAGCACTTTCATTTTTCGGTCATTTTCCTAGCTCCAAGTAAAGATGTCTGCAAGCGTTAAGCTTGTTGACAAGATAGAAGAAGTGGAAAACTTCTGTGCCTGGAAGTATAGGATTGGCCTCATTCTTTAAGATAATTACCTAGCAATATTCATCAAAGAAGAAGTATCGGAACCCTCCGATGCTGCAGAAAAGGCAAGGCATCAAAAGGACACAATCAGGGCCAAAAGAATCATTGCAGATTCAATCAAAGACCACCTGATTCCGTATGTGTCATCTAAGAATAATTCGAAAGAAATGTTTGATTCCTTGACCAGACTATATGAAGGAAAGAACATAAACCAGAAGATGAATCTAAGAACTCAACTGAAGAATACAAGGATGCAAAAAGGAGAAACAATTCATGAATACTTCTCCAAAATCTCATAATTCAAACAACAACTAGAAGCTATTGGAGATACCATAGATGTATAAAAACTCATAATGATGGCCCTAAATGGTCTTACAAGACCTTGGGATGCATTCATCCAAACGATATGTGCCAGAACGGAGAAACTGAAGTTTGATAGTCTATGGGAAGAATGCATCCAAGAATAAACGAAAGTAGCGAATCGTGAAGCATTACTAACAAGAGATGATGATCAAGCCCTAACTACTCACACCAAAGGAGGAAGGAATAAACCCTACTTCCAAAAGGATACTCATAAAGAGCCTCAACAGTCAAACAAATTCAATCATAAAGAATCTCATCTAAGGAGATTTTAGAAGAAAGAACAACAAAAGGAAAGAGACTACTCATCTGTACAATGCTATCATTGTGAAAAGATGGGACACATTGTGAAGTTTTGTCCAGCCAGACGAGAATAATACAAGAGAAAACACAAGAGGCTCCATGCCCATGTAATCAAAGATGAAGAGCCACCCGCAAAACTGATAAGAGAGCAGATCAAAGACCATGTCTTGATCTCGGCCCTCTCATGATCTGTAACACCCAGAGAGGACACTTGGATAATTGATAGTGGTGCATCCAAGAACATGACGGGAAAAAGAAACATTCTCTCTTGTATCTCATAAAAGAAGTTTTCTCAGAAAGTGAAACTTGGAGATGATTACCAATATCCCATCAAGGGAGTGGGAGAATCAAACCATAAACTGAATTCAGGGAATTCACTAAAAATGAAGGACATACTATATGTACCAGGCTTGAAGAAGAACCTACTCTCCATTTCAGATTTAGAAAAGAAAGGCTTCAGAGTTGCCTTTATATATGGATAAGTTCTTATGTGGGCTAAAGTAGAAACCTTAAATGAAGCAATCATCATTGGAAGTAAAGAAAATGGCTTGTATAAACTAAAGGGTCACTCAGAGGCTGCCATGACCCACGCCATTGAAAACTCATGTGAACTTTGGCATAGAAGGTTAGCCCACATAAACTACAAGGAATTTCCATACATATGCAAAGCAGTCACAGGTTTACCAGAACTCAAAGATGACCATAAATCCATATACAATGGATGTGCACAAGGGAAGAACATCAAGAACCAGTTTTCGAAGAGGGAAAAAAAGACAGAAGGAGTCCTAGAACTCATTCATTCAGACGTATCTGGCCCAATGCCATCATCTTCCATTAGCAGGTATGTATATTATGTGTCATTCATTGATGATTACTCTCGTAAAACCTGGATATATTTCTTGAAATCTAAATATGAAGTGTTCAACAAGTTCAAGGAATTCAAAGCCTTGATAGAGAACCTTTCTGAAAGGAAGATTAAGATACTCAGGTCAGATAATGGAGGATAATACACCTCAAAAGAGCTTTTGAACTTCTGCAAAGATGTTGGGATGAAGAGGGAACTTACTACTCTCTATAATCCCCAACAAAACGGTGTAGTTGAATGAAAGAATAGAACCATACTGGAAGTTGTGAAGACTATGATCCATGATCAAGATATTCCTATGTGCTTATGGGTAGAAGAAGCAATGGAAGTTGTATATGTGCAGAACCGATTGTCCCATAGTGCACTTTGGCTCAAGAAAACGAAAGAGATGTTCACCGAAAAGAAGCCATAGGTAAGACATCTCAAAATATTTGGTTGTCCAGTGTTTATTCATATACCTAAAGAAAAGAGAAACAAGTTGGACCCTTCAGGAAAGAAAGGAATATTTGTGGGATACTATGAGGTCTCCAAGGCCTTCAAAATCTATATACCAGGTCAACATTACATTGATATCAGCAAGGATGTGACCTTTGATGAATATGTAGCGCTCAAGAAATCTAAACTATGCCATCTTGAAGAATTATATGAAGAGGAACCCGTAATCCCCAGTACTGCAATGAGGGAGGTTCCCAAAGCTACAGAACCAGTGAGGGAAGTCGTAACTTCCCCTAATGAGGAACTTCTAGAAGACCATGATATAGTAGAAGTGCAAGAACCTCCTCAGATAACGATCCTCCATAAAATAAAGCCAACTTGGGCTAGATATCTTATTCAAGATGGAGAGAAGTACAGTGTTCCCCAAGGAATTATGAGACAGGTGAAAATACCAAAGCCATTCTCCAGTTATATGGCTTTGATGTGTGATATCCTAGAAGAGGAGCCTACCTTATTTGAAGAATCCATTCATAGGAAAGAATGGGCAGATGCCATGAAAGAGGAACACCAATCCATAATGAAGAACAAAGTATGGGAAATAGTTCCTAGACCGAAGAATAAAGATGTGGTATCCTCCAGATGGATCTTCAAAATAAAACATGTTGTTGATGGAAGTATTGAGAAGTATAAATCAAGATTTGTCGCTCGTGGATTTTCCCAGAAGGAAGGCATTGACTATGAAGAGACATTCGCTCATGTGGCCAAATACACTTCGATCAGAACCATCATATCTCTTGCAGCTAAGATGAAGTGGAATTTGCACCAGATGGATGTGAAGACAACTTTCCTAAATGGTGTCATCGAAGAGGAAGTGTATATAGAGAAACCTCAAGGATTTGAGGTTGAAGACAAGAAGTCTCATGTCTGCAGATGGAAGAAAGCCTTATACGTATTGAAGCAAGCTCCTAGAGCTTGGTATGGCCATATAGACAGTTTCTTGACGAGCTTAGGCTTTACCAAGAGTAAAGAATACTCTAACCTCTACTTCAAAATCATGAACAATGAGCCAATAATATTACTACTATATGTGGATGACTTATTCTTAACTGGAGAATAAATGCTCATCATTGAATGTAAAAAGAGATTTGCCTCGGAATTTGAAATGAAAGACCTTGGCCTAATGCATTATTTCTTAGGTCTTGAGGTATGGTAGAGTCCTAAGAGGATATTCCTTAACCAAGGGAAGTATACAGTTGAAATCTTGAAGAGATTCGACAGGTTGGAATGCAAGCCCGTGAATATACCCATGGAAGTGAAGTTGAAGCTATTGGTTGATACTTCGTTAGAGTTGATTGATGCCACACTGTATAGACAGATTATTGGATCGATGATGTACCTGATGAACACCAGACTAGACATTTGTTCTTACATGAACACCTTGAGTTAGTTTCTGGTAGAACCCAGACGTGTTCACCTAGTGGTTGCAAAACATGTGATGAGGTACCTTAAAGGTACAATAGATTATGGTCTCAGCTATGATGGAGATCATGATTTCACATTGAGTGGATATACTGATGCAGATTGGGCAGGAAGTGTTTCTGATAGGAAAAGCACTTCAGAATGTTGTTTTAGTTTGGGATCAACTATGATCTCGTGGTAGAGTAGGAAGCAATCTAGTATTTCTCTCAGCACAGCGGAAGCAGAATACATTGTTGCATGTTCTGCCAGTTGCAAAGCTATATGGCTTTGAAAATTGTTGAACGAATTATTTGACTTAGAGATGAGAGAAATCTTGATTCTATGTAACAAACAGAGCTGCATAAAGATGACAGAGAATCTTGTATTCCACGAAAGGTCAAAGCACATATATATACGTTATCATTACATCCGTGACATGGTGCAGAGAGGAGCCTTAAATCTCGAGTACATTAACACGAATGAACAGGTTGCTGACGTGTTGACCAAGCCACTGTATTGTATAAAGTTTGAGTACTTTCGAGATAAGCTTGGTATAGTCTGAAAGGACCCTCCTCGAAAGGGGGAGTAGATGTTGTGATGAGACATCTCTTGCCTCCAACCTGATGGTTGCGATGTAAAGCAAGATGATGTGATATGACTAGTACTGTGCTTCCAACTGGATAGAAGTGATGTAAATCTAGTCTAGTATCCTTCTTCCAACCTGATGGTTGTGACGTAAAGCAGGACAAGTACCTTGCTTCCGACCTGATTGTTGTGATGTAAAGAAATATGATGTGTGACTAGTACTATGCTTTCGGCTGTATAGCTGCGACGTAAAGAAATTCTAGTTCCCTGCTTTCGACCTGATGGTTATGACGTAAAGAAGGATGTGTACCTTGCTTCCGACCTTGTGACGTAAAGCAAGATGATATGATGAGACTAACACTGAGCTTCCAGCTAGATAGTTGTGATGTAAATCCAGTCTAGTATCCTGCTTCCAACCTAATGGTTGTGATGTAAAGCAGGACGAGTATCTTGCTTCCAGCTTGAGTGTTGTGACATAAAGAAAGACGATGAGATGAGACTAGTACTATGCTTCCATCTTGATAGTTGTGACCTAAATCCAATCTAGTATCTTGCTTCCAGCATGAGTGTTGTGATGTAAAGAAAGACATTGAGATGAGACAAGTACTGAGCTTCCAGCTTGACAGTGGTGATGTAAAGCCAGTCTTGTATTATGATGAGCCAACCTTGTGCTGTGATGATGATGATGTATCAGTTTTTATACTAATACATATGGATGTAGATGATGATGGCATTCCTTTGAGAATGATGATGCTTCCGATGAAGAAAACTTCCGATGATTTACAGATACGCCAATCATTGTTCCAAGATGATATTGATGATGTTGTCCTCTCACCCACTTGATGTTGTTGATGATGTTTTCCTCTCTCTCTCACATGATGCTCCTGAAGAATACCCTTCTTGTTAAGGGGGAGTGTCAAAATAATGTAACTGATAAGATTATTCTTATTATTATTTGATATATTATTCATTGGATCAATCCCTATTGTGGATTGATCATGTCAGCTATTGTAATAGGACCAAATCCCCCTTTTTGGATTGGTCAAATGATAATTATAATAGTCAGAATAAGAATTCGGCCCCAACAGATATTAAAGAGGCCCCCAAAAATGTTAAAGGTGGTTATAACAACCCAATTGGAGAAGTTGGCCCTGCCAGTGAAAAGACACTTCACACATGCTAGTCTAATATAAATAAGGAGGCTAGGGCCTCACTTAGACACACAACTCACTTTCTCATTGAGAGACAAGTTTCGGATCTGTTGTTGGAGAAGAAGGAGAGAGAGTGATAGATATATGGGAGAGGACTTTCTATATTATTTTAAGAGATCTCTTGGCATTGTATTGGCTATTTATATTAAGGAAGTTTTGCTGGATTTTCTTCCCCTAGAGGGTTTCCCAGGATAAATGTTATGTCTCTTGTGATTGTGTATTTCTCAATGATCTTGGATTATGCTATTTTTATCTCATGAAATGCAAACAACTATAATAATGGCTTAAACATTCACAAGAAGGAATTAAAAAAGGAACAAAAAAATAACAATGGATGCCATCCTAGATGGATTACCCAATTTGGTAAAAGTTAAAGTGGGAAAATGTTCATTAGACAAAGATATTTGGGATAAGATACATAATCTCTAATTTAAGGAATATCCTCTTATCATAGAGCCAGAGAATGTTGATCAAGATAAATAAGATACCGAGATAGAACAATAAGAACTTGAAAATGACGAAGAATATTATGAAGAAGAAATTGAAGTAGATATTGAAGTAAAACTAATCGTTTCTTTGAGTGAGGTAAAAAGAGAAAGGAAGCAAAATAAGTCTATCAAGGAATAATTTATTAAACTAAAGGAGGGTTCTCATAATCCAAATGAAAACTATGAAGAATTCCAACAGATTATTATAAATCTAAAGGCCCAGTTGGAAAAATCCAAAGTAATTGAAGAAACACTAAAAAATTAGTTAGAATAAAAGCAATATTTGGAAGTCGAAATAGTATCAGTAAGAAAGCAAGCAGAGCAGAGAGAAGAAATGTTGACAAGTCATCTCAAGGAAATATCTCAGGACTTAAACAAGATTGAAACAAAATTTAGTTAACAAGAAAGAAGATTAGAAGAAGAAATCATCTCATTGAAAACCTAAGTTGAAGAAGAAAAAATAATGGAAGCACTAATGAAGATCCAGATGATGAAGAAAGAAGAAGATTTTGAGAAGATTGAGGAAGAAGTCATCTCATTAAAGTTTGAAATTTATAATCTCAACAAGAACTTGAAGATCTATTAAGCACTAGAAGACATTCTCAGTTGTTAAAATTCAACATTTGATAAAACATGTGTTGGATACATTGGTGAGGCCTCATGCAAATAATATGCAAATAATAATCCCAGCGAAAACATCTAAGAGAGTGGAATTTCCACATAGGTAGAAATGGAAGTTGAAGAGAAGTGTTCCAGGTTGCAGGAAAGGAAGAATGAAGACAAGGTTAAGAACTATGTAGACATTTTCAAAGGAATGAATTGTGATCAACAAGAGTTAAAGAGGAACTAATGCAGAAGAGATCTATCTCCAAGAAGACCTTCTACCTTCTGGGATCAAAGAAGATTCAATTGGTGTGAAGGAAACAACAAAAGAGAAGATTGCAATCATCTAAGACATGAATTCCAAAGGACTACATCACAAAAAAGATCATTCACCCCTAGGTATAAAATTTTAATTTCTAGTTATTTTTTTAATTCTAATAACTTTGGACATAAAGTTGTAGATTGCAGAGCTTATGGAAGAAATGTTAAATCATTGAGAAATGTTTATGTGACTCCATACAATATTGAATGTTATAAATTCCAGAACTATGAACATGTAACTCATGATTGTAGAAGCATGATGGACCCTTCTATGAAGGATAACACTAACATTAGGTACAAGAAGGTTTGAAGAAGAAATAAAAAACAAGAAGAGTAGGTGAATGAAGATATCTTAGAGATCATACTCACAGGATTTGTAGAAGTGTGAAATCATAATGAATCTATAGAGAAAGAGGAAGATGTCAAAATTTAGAATGATGATCCTGCAATAGAGAAGACTTATATAATATTCTAAGACATCTGGCCTGGAGACTCCTAGTAAATGTGAATATTGAAGAGGGGGAGTCTAAGAAACAATTGTTACATACTAGAGAACTATATTTCAGATAGTCTAAAGTGTTTGCATATTTTGGGAAAGAATATTCAAAATGGTTTGATGGAAAAGGTATAGAGTGTCTTGTGACAAATTGGTTGATTACGGAGTAGTTTTCATCCCCATGCAGACTTGCATAGTTTGATTTGAAGATAGAACAAAGTAGTAGACATATTTGATTCATCTTGAGAAGAAGGAATATGAAGTGATAATTTTCAATAGATTCAAGGAAACTCTCAGAATAATGAAGTGGCAGATAAGTTAGCATTGTGTACACTTGAGTAGCAGAGTCATGGACGTTTTTGTGACATATGGATAGAAATGAATTCATGATATATTTGGTAGGTATAGAAGACAATACTTGACATGAACCAAAGAAGATACATGACAATGGATGAAAGCATGATATCAAGAGGAATTACAAAAAGACTTGTTGGAATTATCATCAAGAGGAATGTTCAGTAAAACATATGATACATAAAAGAAGCATATTGATAGGTGGAACTAGCCAATCATAGGAAGGAAAGATATGAGAGGTATAATAAAACGGGGGGAGATAAACCATTAAGAGGAGTTATATTGTCAAGGAAAAAATGTTGAATGATTATATCACTGATGTCAACTTAGTAAAGACATGACAAGTGATGAAGGAAAATTGACATGAACGTTTTTTAGTATACGTAGGTGGCACAACACATGGTGTTGACTACATTTTTTGTCAACAATACTTAGCCAATAAAGCATTGCCAGGATTCCCTCGATTTTTAGTACTTTCAAAACAATCTTGCGCACTCTTGTCGAGTTGCTACCATTCTTTTAAAATTTCACCATCTAGTTGGACCCTAAATGGCTCGATGATATCTTCAAGTTTTCCTGCATTCAAGAATGTTTTACTAATTATCATGAGTGTTTACTATGGCTAACCAATGATGTTCGTTGGTCTGTTTTGAAGTTTTATATATTACAGAGTCTCAAATAGACATTGGTTTACTGTGAGCATCTGGAAAGAATGATATGGTACTTGGTAAAGTTGTTGAGTCTATGGAACTATCTCAAATTTGGCCCCCATTTTCCATTTCTAATATACCATTTTCACTTATAAGTGGCATATTGACCTCATATATTTTCAACCTCTGCTCATCACCCTATGTTATCCTATGCCTCACTTATTTAACATGGATTTATTTTTAATAAAGAGACAGTAAACCAATGATCTAAATTTCATGTCATAAAACCATCATATTACTTCTTCACATTTGCATGACCCTCTTTTCCAAAAATATTCCTCACTTCTCTCTCTAATATTTAATTATGACATAAAGGTAATACCAAGTTACCTTTTTGGGTTATGAATTTAATATTATTTCATGAAAAAAAAAGCATATTACTACATCTTAATATGTTTCGCAAGTACGTTTCCACATGATAACCTTGTCTCCCAAAATAGATAACCTTGAATTATATTTTCATATAACTCTACCACTATATGTTAAGCAAAGTCAGGTTTCATATTTAATACCTTATTGTAAGTTTTAAACCTGCGAAGTAAAGAAATGCATATAGATTCTTAAGCAAGACATAAATTAATCAATGACTCATACACAGAGTACACAAAGATTTTATACCGGAAACCCTCAACCGAGAAAACCTTTCTTATATTCATTATGTCGAATTTCACCATTCACCATACAATATATACAATTTTTTTAGGTATTCCGTATATACCAAAACCCTAATCCCTTAATCCAGGATTAATTTACAAAACTATTAAAAATAGCAAAATCCGCTAAAAATAGAAAAAACTGCCCAAAAAAAAAATAAAAAAAATTGGGGCACTATCCTGAACCCCGTCGTCCCCAGGCTACCGCCCGTTGCCGAATGTTGATCATAACTAGCGGGGGGGGAATACCTGCCCCCCCTGGGACCCCCCTAGGAAAGCGTCTGACGCACACGACAGAGCACTGGTGGGAGGGATCGTCAGATGCATTTGTCGTATCTAACGCGCCCAGACACACACATGAAAAGAATATAATACATACCCAACACTTATGACATAAATTTATACCATTTTTCTTCTTTTAGGTTATCTCATGCCAAATCAAAAGTAAATCTCAATGATAGTGGGTACCAAGTGCATCTTTGTAAAATAAGATTTTACCCTTGTATTGGTAAACATGAATTCAGAATTGTTATCTCCACATGGCCATACAAGTCATACAAATGGTTGCATGTCTATTTTTCTTAAAATATATGTTGTATTAATGGAAATCATTGCATAGTATAAAGGAGATCCATTTTAAAGGATGATTATGGACAGGGCATGAGATATGACTTTGACATAATGCATGAACAAATACTTCCAATAACTTCAATTGCAAATGATATTTCATTTCTTTGGCAAAGTGGACATCATTGTTTTAGATGCAAATACAAGTAAAGTGTCAAAGGATTTGGTCGTTTCACCAGTCATTCGTACAATGAAGAAACATAGTTCCATTAATTCTGCATAAGCATCAACAAGGATATCCATCCACATTCGATTCAATCTCGTGTCTAGTTCATATGTACTTTCGTACATATTTAGTAAGTGGAAAACATGGGACTTACTCCAATTCCGAGAATATAAACAGAGTACTGAGTATGATCAAGTTGTAGCAATAAAAAATAATGAAGTTCCTTCCATTGATAACATATGCTTATTAGGCGATTAGATATTCAGGTTTCATTAGCAATTTGACTCATGCAAAGACTATCCAGGTGCCAATTGAAAGGACAGTTTTGGGCCGCACACGAGTTAAATTTCATTTTAACCAACCTTGTATACTTGTTTCCATATGTAATTTTTATAAATTAGAATGCCAATGCTACATTTTTCTTGAGATGAAAATAGATCGAAATATTCACCCATTTAGTGTTGCAAATGAGCCCAGCCAAATCAATATGATAACTATTGTACAACACTTATATGAGTGATACAAGATTTCATAACATCGGTACATTTCCTTGAACTAGTTAAGTACCTAGTGAAATTAGTCGATTGTTGTAGTGAAGATGATGCCAACGACCTTCAGTTACCTTGGTCTGTGTATTTATGTGCCATGGAAAGCCCTTGAAGACATTGTTTTCAATTCCTAGTACAACATATGAAAATGACGTTGATTGCTCAAACACAAGTATCAACTTTCAAGTACAGTAGTCTAAAATTAGATGAAGATGGTCATTAGTTTCACCAAACTGATGGAATTCCTATCGATGGAGTCATTTGTAACTCATGGACTGGTCTATCAATTATTCAAGCCTTATTTATCAAAGAATATAACTCAATTTTTGATAAATCTAAAGCATCATTATCACGATTTGAATGACAAGGAATTGTATCACCATTTTAAATTAGTGAATTCTACACTATTGGCTAGACGGTGGGGTTCCTGTAAATGAATATCCTCGTTGATGCAAATGTGCACCAACTGGCTTGTATTATTGGGGAAGAAGCTCAAAAATATTTTTTGTGGCTTCCAAAACCTCAATACATCTTTTGAAGTGCCAAACCGACGCCAATGAATACATTCCCCCTTATTTATTCATTCATCATTGTTGTTTTACAAATCCTTTCCATGTAATAATTTTATACAAATGCCTAGTTGAAAACAATAGATCTCATAATGCTCCTTTTGGCGATGAAAAATCAAAGCAAAAATATTTCTGAAATACAAGAAGAATTACCAAATCTTATAAAAGATACATTCAAGGAACACTTTAAGATATAAAAGAGAGGTCGAATATAATAAGTTGAAAAATTGACACATACATAAGAATGAGTAGCGAGATTCTCAAATTAAATGAGGAAAACACCAAATTGATGGCTCATGTTCATTAAATTAAAACGATCATAACTTCTCAAACCGCCCAATAGATGATATAAAATAAGTAACGGTCAGCCAGGGAAAAGGGAGAGGAAAATTAGAAAAAGAGGAAAACTTTGAGAGAGGTATGTAGAGAGAAAGTTAGGTTTTCTTTGTTCATCATTCATACTGTGTGTTTCCAATAGGGACTTAATGAGGTTGTTGAGCAGGGATTGGATTACAGAATAACAACAAGGAGGAGGGAAAATGGATACTATGGCTTCATGGAGGTAACTGGGCATTTAATGTCCTATTGTATTTTGGGTTATGGTTTATATCAATATTGCTCAGTTTGATATTATGTAGATTATTCCTTGGTGTAACCATCGTTGACTCAACAATGTCCACCTAGATTTAGTTTGAGCCCATTCAGTGTCCAAGCTATCATAGGAGTTTCAAAACCTGAGAAAGTTTGTGGGATTATTATGCAGTATTTATTTGAATAAAGACTATATTGGAGGCTCTGCAATTATTGTGTTTTCTTTCTTTTAAAGAAATAAACAACCTCTTTCATTCTTTTTTTGTTAATTTGTAGTTATGTAACATAACCTTTGCAAGAAAAATAAAAAAACAATCATCACTTACCTACGCTTATCTTAAAAAATCTTATCTATTTTGTTTCCTTATAAATTAATTTTGTTATTTTATTCTCTTGTAAATATTGTAGTTAATTTTTTTTAAACCTAATTTAGTTTTCTTTTTATATTTCTTTAATTTTACTTAACTAATTTTCTTTCTAACCTAGTTAGGTTTTCCTTTCTCCATTTTCTTTAACTTAGTTTGTAATAATTTGTAACATTAACTATCTACTAACTCATCCTCATCATTGACTAATTTGTTATATACTAACAATTATCAATATTTTTATACTTACAACCTTTAATTCCAGGTGAATAACTTTGTAATCATTTCAATAATAAAACTTGTATTATAATCTTTTCATTTATCTTATTATGCAAGTTACAACATAACGACAAATGACAAATTTATTCATAGCTAACTTAGTTGGATGGCTTAAGTAAATAACGTATTAGCATATATTGTAATTTCTTTTTATTTTTATTCAAACAATCTTTCATTAGCAACTACAAATTCTCAATTATTTGCAAAGTCATTAACACAACTTTTTCTCATTAGTTTTTCTAACCTTGTCTACTTTTATTTCTTTATTAACTCAAAATCCATAAAAATTAAATATTATAAAATCATTAAAGGAATATCATGCTTATCTTTATTATCTTAGAACAAGTTAGAAATCTAATGTTGTTTATTTGAGGTTATAAATTAGGGTGACAATCTCGCCTATCTTGTCCTAGCCAGGCATGATTCAAAGTGTTGTTTCTGGAACCTTGACAATTTTGGAATCAACATCTTTTTGTGACCATACTAGGGACATACCATTCAATGGTTATGTAATGAATCTCCAATTTGCCATAAAAAAAAAAAAATCTATGACCAGTAATTTCTCAAGTTTCATATATATATATGTGTGTGTGTGTGATAGAAGGACGAGTTTCTAACAAACTCTGTATTATAACTCCTAAGTCCTACTCACCATAATATGTTATATTTTACACCATCTCCACTTGCTTCGAGTAGAAGAATTCTAAGAATATCCACCAAGGCTCTAGCAATTTTGTGTATGCGTATGTAGATCTAGGTATACAATGTTCAGACTTAAGATACAAACTACAACTCATTCTTTAACATAAGGATTGATATTAAAACTCACTCTTTTAAACATTAGATCTCTGAGTTCGTGTGCAAATCCACCTCAATAATTTATCCTTGGGGAAACATTATTTAAATTCCATTTGTATAGTCATGGGGTCAGGTTTAATAACCAGTAACTTAGTATAACTATCGAGCCCTAATCATTTAAGGACTCTTAGAACCTACACATCGAGTGTTGTGAATGTTCTAGTTCCAAACCCCAAAGGAAATTTCGATGAATGAGGATTGTGATGAGTCCTTGTTACCCTGACTTATTTAAATATAGCTTAATGAAGACTTAATGGGATCGAGTTGTTAACTATAGGTATCGTCGTGCATTTGAATGGGGTTTAGTTTCACGACATTCTATAAGGGAAAGGATGGTCCACTGACAGGGTAATTAAGGCTCTAGAACCTACCATTAATGGTAGCTCTGCGAACACAAGTTACATCATACTCTCCTGGATTTTCACCCAACGTGTCACACTGGCTCCGCCCTTAGCACATGGGTAATCATCGTTCTTTACGCTTCGAATTTACTCTGAGACATCAAAGCGCTTCTTAGGGTTTGTTGGGTTCACAGTTTTGTATTTTTGGGTTCTGCAAGGAGGCTCTGCAGAACGTTTCTTCGCGGAGAAGGTTGATGTTGTGGAAGTCATTTCCCTATTGCCACAAATGGCGTGGACCATTTTCTGGTAAGTTCCTCCTTAAACATTTACCATATAAGAGTATCTAAAGTGGAGTAAAACCAAAACATTATAGTGTTTCCATAATCGCTTTGCATCTACTATATTTTTTCTTTCTTTCTACTGAAACCTTCTCTGTAGTATTTGTGTAGTCCTCCCCACTCCTGGAGAAGTGATTTCCCATGACGTTATCGATGTTCCTCCTCTGTTTTAGAGAAAATTTTATTCATTCGTTTTGTCTATGCTTCGGACTATAGTTTTGTGTAACTTCTCAGTTTATTCTCCCTATATCAAGAGCTTTTTGATTGGTATTGAATAACCTAAGACTTCTATTAAATTTTGAGCAGTCCAATGGTGATATCCAATAGTTACTATCTTTATTGTGGTCTATTTGACTAGGTTAAATAGCTGGGATATCCTTGTATTGAGTAATGACTTACAATACTATATGTGATTTGGTCCTGGACAACTATGTGTGGTTTCCAGTTCTATATGAACAGATTTCACCAAGATTGTGTGCAATATGACTTGTTCCATTAATACGGTCGCTAAAAGCTTTTCATTAAAATCATTAACTATTATGTAAATCTTTCCTCCTTGTTAGTTTTTATTTTGTTGAAAGGGTTTATATATTTCACTAATGATGGGCCTTGTTTTATGTGAAGGTACCCATGAGAGAGTTACTGCACCATCCATCCTTGGCCCAGGCATCTATCTAGACAGAGGGTGACAAGGAAAAAAAAACAAACGAAAGACATGCCAGCCTGTCGAATCAGAAGTTAAGTATTATTCTGGAATTAACCATTATCATTCGCTTGGTATGATTCTTACTTTTTATCTATGATTATTGATGGTTTATGTGATAATTATTTCAAGTATTTCACTTGCACAAAGATCTTGGATGTCTTAGTTCCTATCTACGGTGCAAAAGGTATTTGAGTTCCCTTTGTAGACCCTTCCAGAGTTCAAACAGTGAAGGCAAAGTCTCTTCTAGTTTTATAGATTTTTGGTATTATTCTCACTCGATATTCCTATAATGGTTGGAAGAGGGGGTTTTCCCATTTGTACTCTTGAACTTCAGGTCTGATTACTGCTTGTATGAATATTTTCTCTACATAACTCTTTTATTGAAAAGTGATGATTGTTGGATGATTCTATTCAATCCTTTTGCCATTCTTAACATACAATTTTATTTGCAGCGACTTCCATATTAAATATATATATACTTTCAGTTTTCAAATGTTGGTATGGTCTGTATTACAATTATGCATTATATGTAAAAGAACTACTAAAAATTTCTGAGTTTTATATTGGTAAAATCGAACAGACTTTTTGTATTGTATATACATGTAACACTGAAACTCTTCCATTAAGTTTTTACTTATTTCGAGTCTGTATGAATATTGGGATTCTGTAGTTTTCTTAATAAGGGGGTTGCATGCATATGATTGAAAGTCTAGTTCACTTAAATGGTTCCATATTTCTTTCATGGCTATCAGGTCATTACAACTTCTGGGGCTATATATACTTTTTAGTTAGCAAGGATGGGAAAATTACCAGATTTAAGGGAATCTAATTCCGGGTTCCAGAATAGTCCTTGTATTTATCGTCCCTCGCGTTTCTAGCATTTGGTTACAGGTCTCCGTGGATGTTTTGAAATATTTAGATTTGTTCGAAATAGTTCTAGAACTTAAGGTATAGCCAACTATCCCTGATCGTTTTTCGATCTACCATTAATACTTATATATATATATATATATATATATATATATATATATATATATTTACTGTAGAATTGTACTGTGATGAAATCTTGCAATTCGCAGAATTATTCTCATATGTGTATATATGTATGTATAATAATATGAGTATGAAGGGTTCAACATATCCAGGTTTATCCCCAAGGTAATACTAACAAGAAATCATACGTACAACATGTATTAAATGGGAAACAGATTCTTAACATGACTAAGGAAGTAAGATTCATAAAATACAATCATATTTCCCTTCAGAATTAAATAGCAAAACAATCTCGCATAGATTTAAGTCAAATAAGAATTTCCAGTAACTAATTCGTCATGATGTGTAGTTGATTGCTAGTAATATCATTTGTTTGCTTATATAATTTTATATGAGATCTCTGTATAAGTGTGTTTTCTGTTACAGTTACACGATTTGTGTTTAAACAAATATGCCTACGCAAGGTGCCAACTGTGGATAAATATATATATATGTGGTCAGTAGAGTCCATACTGCCTCATAACTCTTCCCTTCAATGTTATCCAAGAAAGGAAAGATCAACTATGAAATATGAACTCTCTGAAATTTAATTACAGAGATACCTATAAACTTATGATATATACATACTTGTTCAAAATTCATAGATAATACCATGTAAAGGTCAATTATAGAAGAGATGATTTCAAAACTAAGTTATCTGTTATAAATTCCACATACGAATAGATATTTCCACAAGATATTTTACTTCAACACAACAGGTGCATATATCAGATGTACATAATCATTCTAATAGAGAAGGACAAGGTTAACGTATCTGAACCAATTCATGGAAAGACAAAAGGAACAACCACGTTCCTCCCAACCATAGAACAAGGAATTCAAATCACTTGCCCTATTCACCCCCTATCCTGACCATGAGTCCATGAGGGAAAACTTGGAATCCCCTCCTTAGCCAATGTTAAGAACCAAATATCAATATAGCATAGAAAAACCTCAGAATAAGTACTCAAGGCCTTGAAAAAGAGAGAAATTCAGATAATAAGCCTCTTCGAGGGGGAAACCTCCTTATGCCCACATAAACGTACAATTCCAAGATGATTCCAAGTGAAAATGGCTCCTTGTAGGAGACTAGGAGGTATAATTACAACTAATGGAATAAAGCCGACATAAATAAAATAACATTACTAATGTAATATGCCCCAATTAAGGGGTAATGAGCCAATATTAGGTCTTAACAGCCCCTCCCCTTGAGACAAGTGTTGTCTGCAATGCTTGAGTAACTCTAGATTCTTTTGTATAAAAGACTCATCTTCCCAACTGGAATCTTCAGCTGGTAGTTTCCTCCATTTAATGAGATACTCTGAAATGGATCTATTCCTCAGCTGGCAAACTCTTGTGTCAATGATGGCTTCATGCTCCAATATGATTTTTCCTTCTTCGTCAAGTTCTGGCAATATATTTTGAACTGGTATGTTGTCGCCTATAACCTTCTTTAAGCATGAAACATGGAAAATTGGGTGTACTTGTGAAGATGCAGGCAACTCCAATTTGTATGCCATAGTACAAATATTTTGCAACACATTATAAGGGCCATAGTACTTTGGTGATAATTTATTATCCTTTTTGGCTTGCTTGAGGGACATCTGTTTGTATGGTTGTAGTCTTAAAAACACCCAATCCCCTAGTTCAAAACTTCTTTCACTAATTGAACCTTAGATTTTTCCTTTAGAGAAGAAGTGATGGAAGGAGGGTGGTATCCATAGAGTTCCATAAATGGTGTCATTTTTGTTGCAGTATGAAAGGAAGTGTTATACCACGATTCTTATAAGGGTAACCATTTGAACCATTGTGTTTGTTTATCCGAGACAAAACAACGAAGGTAGCCTTCCAGACATTTGTTCACTGTCTTGGTTTTTCCATCAGATTGAGGATGATAGGATGAGATATGAGCCAATTGAGTACCCAAACAAGAAAACAATTATGTCCAAAAATGTCTAGTGAATATGGGACCTCTGTCACTTACAATAATCTTTGGGTTGCCATGTAGCTTTTGAACTGTCTCCATGAATGTGGTGGGAACTATACTAGCTTTGAAGGGATGAGAGAGTGCACAAAAGTGTGCATACTTGGTCATTCTATCAACAATCACCATGATGACACTCTTTCCTTCATACTTTGGTAACCCTGTGATGAAATCCATGGAAGCCTCCTCCCAGAGCTGACTTGGGATGGATAATGGTTGTAAAAGACCTAGGATCTTAATTGTTTCCACCTTATTTTTTTGGCAAACAAAACATTCTGCCACAAACATTTGAATTTCAGAAGGCCATCCAAAAAAAAATCCTTCTTGACTCTATGGTAGGTTTTCAAAAATCTCGAGTTCCCTCCTACTGGAGAGGTGTGCAATTCCAATAATACCTTTTATTTGAGTTGGGATTTCTTACATAAATATAAGCGATCTTTGTACCATAGTGAATCATTTTTCCATGTAAATGTATCTGATGCACTGGAATCCTGCTACAACCTTTGAATGAGAGTCCACACTTTTTCGTCATTCTTCCATTCATCCCTTGCTTCTATTATCCAATCGAGATGGATGATAGAGATAGCATAGAGAAAGGCCTCAACATCTTCATCCTTTCTTGAGAGTGCATCTACCACAACATTTTAATTCCCCTTTTTATAGACGATTTCAAAATCATAACCCAATATCTTGGTTACCCATTTTTGTTGTTATTTCAAAGATAGTCTTTTTTCCAAGAAGTATTTAAGACTATCATGAATTGTTTTGACCTTGAAGTGCCTACCTATTAGGTAAGGACGTTGTTTCTTCAATGTGTGTAGTATTTCCATCATTTCCTTCTCAT
>ML838661.1:44193-58739 GCA_009831015.1 Picea engelmannii
CAGGCGGTCACATAACTAGTTCCCGGTGTAGACACAGGCTAGTTTAGGGTTCGCTTAAGCCATAAATTCGCCGTTTTTGCAGGACCGACCCTGATCTGGATGTCAAATCATCTCGGGCGAAGGTCTATTGGCGGTCGGGAAGCTGACTTAAGCATTTAATGTGCCGTATTAGCAGATGCGTGGCTTTTCATGTGGACAGTCGCGCATCGTGCGCTTTAAGCGCGCACAACACGTTCTTATCCCGTGCATACGCGCGCACCTTATGATGTGAAGTGTCTTTCAATTTTTGTATAGTATTTGACCCTTCTGGAATGCTGTGAATAGTGCCATGAATGACTTCATTGCTGTTTTGATGATGTAGAGTTCTTGTCGCTATGTGCAGATGATGTGGAGTTCTTGTCGCCATGTGCAGACGAAATTTCAGTGATAACAATGCCCATGATGTAGTGTCACCAAATTTTTAAGGCGTGTATTACTGTTGCCAATTCTAAATCGTGAGTGACATAGTTTCTCTCATGTTCCTTTAATTTCTGGGACTCATAATAAATAACGTGTCCTTGCATTAGGACACCACCTAGTCCTTCTTTACTCACATCCACACAGACGGTGAAGTCTTTATCTGGGTCTGCTACCTTTAAAATGGGTGTGGTTGTTAATAATTCCTTCAACTTATTAAAACTGTCTTGACACTTCTGTGACTAGTTAAACTTCGTCCCTTTCTTTTGTAATGTTGTGACAGGATAAGATATTTTGGAAAATCCCTCTATGAATCTGCAATAATATTTGGTGATTCCCATGAATGACCGGATATCCGCTACATCCATTGGTACCGACCATTCCATAATGGCTCTTACTTTCTCAGGGTCGATTGCAATGTCCTCTGCAAATATTACGTGTCCTAGGTATTGTATCTTCTTCTGATAAAAATCGTACTTATCAAATTTAGCATACAGTTGGTGTTTCCTTAAAGTTTTCAGGACGATCCTTAAGTGTTCTTCATGTTCTTCCTCTGTTTTTGAATATACCAGAATATCATCAATAAAAACCAGTACAAAATTGTCCAAGTATTGACTAAAAATAATATTCATTAAGCACATGAATGTGGTTGGCACGTTAGTGAGTCCAAAAGGTATAACCACAAATTTGTAATGTCCATATCTTGTTCGAAAAGTTGTCTTGCTTATGTCCTCATCTTTTATCCTAACTTGGTGATATATGGATCGTAAGTCCAACTTCGAAAATATCTTCGCCCCACCTACTTGATCGAATAGATCATTTATCCTAGGTAAGGGGTACTTGTTCTTAATAGTCATTTTGTTAAATTGTATATAATCGATACATAGTCATAGGGTACCGTCTTTATTTTTCACAAAGAGGACTGGTGCTCCCCATGGTGATACAATCAGTCTAATATACTATTTTTCCAACAATTCCGATAACTGTATTTTTAATTCTGTCAATTCCAGAAAACTCATCTGGTAAGGTGCTTTAGAGATAGGGGTTGAACCAGGTAGCAATTCTATGGAAAAATCTATTTCCCTCCTAGGGGGTAATTCAGGTATTTCATCAACAAACATGTCTCTGAACTCACAAAAAACAACAAAGTCTTCCAAGTTGGGTTTCTCTTCTTTTTCTAATAGGTTTGTTACTTGGATGGTGTAAACTTGACATCCCTTTCTCATTCATTTCTTGAATTGCATTGATGAAACTTGTCTAACTAATATTGGTTTTTGTATATCTTGGACTGTCCTAGTAGTGTCATTTTCGTCTTTATACTTAAGTGTCTTTGCATAACAATCTAGTACTGCTTTGTGCTTTTCTAACCAATCCATTCCGAGAATCACATCATAAGATCCTAGTGGTAGAATGTTCATATTTGATCTTATGTTTTGACCCTCTAGACTGAACTCACACTCAGAAATAAAGTCAACCACTTTCCTTTTAGTTCCTGTTGCTGATTGTACCAGCCATGATTTTGTGTGATTCATTTTCTTAAGTTTATTTGACTCTACCATACCATGAGTGATATAACTTAACGTAGCACCAGGATCAACTAAAACATATATTCGAGTGTTATTGATTTTACCTTTGATTTCCACCATAGAGGACTGGTGGTAAGCTTGTCAGGCATCCACGACTGCATATATCTGATGCAGGATTCTTTCCACATCACCCACCGTCGAGGCTTCCTACAAATTGTGCACACTAGTTCTGTTTGTTGAATTTAAATGTGGAGAGTTCCTCCTCAGATGAGGTTCTCCACATTCCCAACATTTTAATGGTTCACAGGGGCTGTCCCCAAACTTCTTTGTTCCTAGATTTACCGGTTTACCATTGCCTTGCGTATTCAGATGGTTGGAGTGAAAATATTTTTTCGGAAAGCTTTTTGCTGCATTCCGATAAGAAGTTGGCTGGTATCCCTTCTTCCACTAGTTCATTCGATATTGTTTCTTATCCTTCCAGGATTTGGGAAACTCTGCCCATTGTTTATACTAATCGTAGCACATTTATCCTTTCCTGAATACTTCACTCAAGGATTTGGGGTTGTCAACCTAAATTTTGTCCCTGTAGGACTATGGTAATCAGCTTAAGAATCGTTGGAATTTTACCTTATCCTCTCGAATGTAAGGTACGAACCTTAGTAGTTCCAGAAATTTATTTATAAGGTCCTCCATTGTCATCTTTCCAAGTCTTAACTCGTAAAATTAATTTTTTTTCCTTTCATGGTATCTTTCAGATAGGTACTGTTTCTTGAAATATTTCTTAAAGTCAGACCATTCCATCTATTTCTCCTTTAGGCCCTTGCCCAATTTCAGGGCTTGCCACCAAATGTTGGCCTTCCCTTTCAGATTGTATATGGCCATTCTGACCTTCATATTGCTATAATATATATATATATATATATATATAAGTATTTTTTGATGTTCAATAACCATGCCTCAACTTCTTCACCTGTTCTGGATTCTCCATCAAAGGTAGCTGGTTTTATTTTCTTGAATTCTCCTTCAAGGTGGTCTACTTGTTTTCTCTTTCTATCTATTTTTGTTTTGTCCTCAACTAAAGGTGTACCTTCAGATGAACTCTCTCCTTTTTTTGTTTCAGGTCCAAAGTTCTTGGAAGCCCTCTTTCTAACTTCTTCGTCGTTATTATTGTCCTTTGGGATTTTCTTTGTCACTATACTGCGCATCAGGACTTCATTTATTTCTTGTTTCTCCTGCCATGCTTTCTTCAGTTTCTCATTGTCGAATTTGAAAACCTGCAGCTCAACAATGAGATTCCTCATCATTTCCAGAACGTCAGTAGGTGAGCTTCCGTCACTATTCTATCTCCGATTTTCAGGAAGTCTTTGTTAAGGGTTTCCATCGATTATGATTTCCCCGCCATCCTGTGTTGCCATGATTAACTCAAAACATAAAAGGTTTTTTGTTTGCAAAAATAAAGGTTTGTTAGTTTTTCATAAGTAAAAATATATTCCAAGAAACTAATGTGGTCGTATTCAAGTCCCAGTGTTGTAAACTTTGTTCTGATACCATATGTAATGAATCTCCAATTTTCCATAAAAAAAAAAAAANATATATATATATATATATATATATTTGGTAGGAGGAGTCCCTAACAAACTCTGTATTATAACTCCTAAGTCCTACTCACCATAATATGTTACATTTTACACCATCCCCACTTGCTTCGAGTAGAAGAATTCTAAGAATATCCACCAAGGCTCTAGCAATTTTGTGTACATGTATGTAGATCTAGGTATACAATGTTCGGACTTAAGATACAAACTACAACTCATTATTTAACATAAGGATTGATATTACAACTCACTCTTTTAAACATTAGATCTTCGATTCCATGCGCAAAGCCACCTTAGTAATTTATCCTTGGGGAAAGATTATTTAAATTCCATTTGTATATTCATGGGGTCAGGTTTAATAACCAGTAACGTAGTATAACTACCAAGCCCTAATCATTTAAGAACACTTAGAACCTGCACATCGAGTGTTGTGAATGTTCTAGTTCCAAACCCCAAAGGAAATTTCGACGAATGAGGATTGTGATGACACCTTGTTACTCTGACTTATTTAAATATACCTTAATGGGATCGAGTTGTTAACTCTAGCTATCATTGTGTATGTGAATGGGGTTTAGTTTCATGACATTCTATAAGGGAAAGGATGGTCCAATGATAGGGTAATTAAGTCTCTGGAACCTACCATTAATGGTAGCTCTGCGAACGCAAGTTACATTGTACTCTCCTAGATTTTCACCCAACGTGTCACACTAGCTCTGCCCTTATCACATGGCTAATCATCCTTTTTTACCCTTCAAATTTAATCTGAGACATCAAAGAGTTGCTTAGGGTTTACTGGGTTCATAGTTTTGTATTGTTGGGTTCTGCAAGGAGGCTCTGCATAACTTTTATTCATGGCGAAGGTTGATGTTGTGAAGTTCGTTTCCCTATTGCAACAAATGGCATGGACCCATTCCTATTAAGTTATTCCTTAAACATTTACCATATAAGAGTATCTAAATTGGAGTAAAACCAAAACATTATAGTGTTTCCATAATCGCTCTACATCTACTGTATGTTTTCTTTCTTACTACTGAAGCCTTCTCTGTAGTATTTTTGTAGTCCTCCCCACTACTAGAGAAGTGATTTCGTGTGACTTTATCGACGTTCATCCTCTATTTTAGAGAAAATTTTATTCATTCATTTTATCTATGCTTCGGAATATAGTTTTGTGTAACCTCTCAGTTTATCGTCCCTATATAGAGAGCTTTTTGATTGGTATCAAATAACCTAATACCTATGTTAAATTTTGAGTAGTCCAATGGTGATATCCAGTAGTTACTATGTTTATCATGGTCCATTTGACTAGGTTAAATAGCTAGGATATCCCTGTATTGAGTAATGACTTACAATACTGTCTATGATTTGGTCCTGGACAACTATGTGTGGTTTCCAATTCTGTATGAATAGACTTCACCAAGATTGTGCGTAG
Organism: Picea engelmannii; assembly: GCA_009831015.1. NCBI lineage: Eukaryota > Viridiplantae > Streptophyta > Pinopsida > Pinales > Pinaceae > Picea > Picea engelmannii. The sequence goes on from ML838661.1 coordinate 49,200, forward strand.
TATGACTTGTTCCATTAATATGGTCACTTAAATCTTTTCATTAAAATCGTTAACTATTATGTAAAGCTTTCCTCCTTGTTAGTTTTTATTTTTTTCAAAGGGTTTGTATATTTCACTAATGACGGGCTTGGTTTGATGCGAGGCTACCCATCAGAGAGTTACTACACCATTCATCCTCGACCCAGGCATCTGTCCAGACGGAGGGTGACAAGGAAAAAAAACAACAAACGAAATACATGCGAGCCTGTCGAATCGGAAGTTATGTATTATTATGTAATTAACCATTATCATTAGATTGGTATGCTTCTTACTTGTTATCTATGATTACTGATGGTTTACATGATAATTCTTTCAGGGATTTCGCTTGTGAAAAGATCTTGGAGGTTTTAGTTCCTGTCTACGGTGCAAAAGGTATTTGAGTTCCCTTTGTAGACCCTTCTGAAGTTCAAACAGTGAAGAAACAGTCTCTTATAGTTTTATATATGTTTGGTATTGTTCTTGCTGTATATTCCTATAATGGTTGGAAGAGGGGGTTTTTGCAGTTGTACTCTTGACTTTCAGGTTAGATTACTACTTGCATAAAGATTTTCTCTACAAAACTCTTTTATTGAAAAGTGATTATTGTTGGATGATTCTATTCAATCCTTTTGCCATTCTTAACATACAATTTTATTTGTAGCGACTGCCATATTAAATATATATATACTTTCAGTTTTCAAATGTTGGTATGGTTTGTATTATAGTTATGCATTATATGGAAAAGAACTGATAAAAATTTATGAGTTTTATATTGGTAAAATCGAATAGACTTTTCCTATTGTATATACATGTAACACTGAAACTCTTCCATAACGTTTTTCCTTATTTCGAGTCTGTATGAATATTGGGATTCTGTAGTTTTCTTACTAAGGGGGTTGCATGTGTATGATTGAAAGTCCAGTTCACTTAAATGGTTCCATATTTGTTTCATGGATATCAGGTCATTACAACTTCTGGGGCTATATATACTTTTAGTTAGCAAGGATGGGAAAATTAGCATATTTAAGAGAATCTAATTCTGGGTTCCAGAATAGTCCTTGTATTTATCGACCCTCGCGCTTCTAGCATTTGGTTACAGGTCTCCATAGATGTTTTGACATATTTAGATTTGTTCGAAATAGTTCCAGAACTTAAGGTATAGACAACTATCCCTAATCATTTTCCGATCTACCATTAATACTTACTGATATATATATTTACTGTAGAATTCTACTGTGATCAAATCTTGCAATTCTCATAATTATTTTCATACGTGTATATATGTATGTATAATAATATGAGTATGAAGGGTTCGCCATATCCAATTTTATCTCCAAGGTAATACTAACAGGAAATCATACATACAACATGTATTAAACGGGAAGCATATTCTTAACATGACTAAGGAAGTAAGATTCATAAAATACAGTCATATTTCCCTTCAAAATTAAATAGAAAAACAATCTCGTGTAGATTTAAGTTAGATCAGAATTTCGAGTAATTAATTTTTCATCATGTGCAGTTGATTGCCGATAAGAATAATTTGTTTGCTTATATAATTGTATATCATATCTCTGTATAAGTGTGTTTTCTGTTACAGTTACACGATTTGTGTTTAAACAAATATGCCTACGCAAGCTGCCAACTGCGGATAAATATATATATGTGGTCAGTAGAGTCCATACTGCCTCGTAACTCTTCCCTTTAATGTTATCCGAGAAAGGAAATCTTAGCTATGAAATATGAAGTCTCTGAAATTTAATTACAAAGATACCTATAAACTTATGATATATACATACTTGTTCAAAATTCATAGATAATACCATGTAAAGGTCAATTATAGAAGAGACGATTTCAGAACTAAATTATCTGTTATAAATTCCACATACGAATAGATTTTTCCACAAGATATTTTACTTCAACACAACAGGTGCATATATCAAATGTACATAATCATTCTTATAGAGAAGGAGAAGGTTAACGTATATGAACCTGTTCACAGAAAGGCAAAGGGAACAACCATGTTTCTCCCAACCGTAGAACAAGGAAGCCAAATCACTTGCCCGATTCACCCCCTAGCCTAACCATGAGTCCATGAGGGAAAACTTGGAATCCCCTCCTTAGCCAATGTCTTTCGGTTTCAACAGACTTCTCTTGCCTCACACTCAATCAGTAGTGTTCATAACAATAAGAAAAACTCGTAGTCCCTTTTCCCAGCATACTAGGTAGTATCCTGCCTCCTCACATATGCTATTTATCAAAACAATCTTTTTTCTTGGGTCTTTTCCCTCCCTTGGGAATTTTCGCATCTTTCTAAACCCCTGATTTTTAGGGGCTGCCAATGGCCAAATCCATGATTTTCCACTTGTAACAATCATCCCGGAGATAGTTCCAACCTATTCCCCACTCATGGAGTCATGGTCAGCCAAATTTAACATGGTTGTTCCATTTGTCCTCCTGCAATAATTAACCAATATTATGTTTACATACAAGTGTCATAGTCAATTAGTTATTTGGGTCAAATCAGGTCTCTGCCCAATAGTCATAATAATTAATTACAATTTATCAAATTCGAAATTCAGAATTTCCATAAATGGAAAAACTTTTCCAAATTTGAATTTACTAAAAACGGAATAATTTTCAAATAAATTTTGAATTTCACAAATACTTTTTTTTGGGGGGATGTCACGGGTTATTCTTCGGTTAAATTTCTCCGGTTAAATTTTTAAGAGTCTTACATCCTGATCATGCCTACATGTTATTTGGATTTTCTTTCTAGGTTGTCCAAGGAAGGATCCCTGGAGGGAATGCCCTAGGTTGTCCAAGGAAGGATTCCATTATATTGGGTTTCATGGTGAGCATGCTCTTACCAATTTATTTTCTAGTTCCCTCAAAGGAAAAGCAATGGATTGGTATGGAAGAATAGTATAATATACATATTTGACAGGGGTAAATATTTTTATTGAATTCATCAGAAAATTCCCCCCTCCACCTATCTCTTATCACTTTGAAATTTCACCTGATGATCATGACCATATCATGGTGATAAATGACTCACCATCTTTAAATACCATCATTTCCAAAACAAGATATCATACTTCTTTATCACCCAAGGATTGTCAAGAGTCTTATTCTGACCAAACACATCATGTTATTTTAGATCCTAAAATCTATACCTTCCCATTCTCTAACTAGGACCTTGACTATGGGGGTGATAATGATCATATAATTTCCCTCGATAATCACATTCTAAATCCCATTACTCTTGAAAATCATGAACAAATTCAAACTCACGATTGTCTTTTACCCAAATCTTCCCAAGGAGAACCTGGCCCATATCTGTTTTTTCCTGTTATGAAATTTTTTGTTTGATAATGTCATCAATGAGCGCCCAGATCAGGATATTGAAGATCCTTATGATTCTAGGGATTCCTCTGATGAGTTTGTCTATGATGAATTTCATGAACATGATAAGAATCCCAACCTTTGAAGGGTTTATACAAATCTACTTTTTCAATTAGAAGAGGAAGAGGGATCGAACATCAATACACTAACTTATTCCACATGCATCATTTCCTTTGATATAAAGAATGAGTTCAAGGGTTTTCCTATATATTCTAATCCTTTTTACTCTTCTTTAGAGCATGGTGATTCATTTCTTGATCAGGATATAGTAAACATTAACACTCTGATGCATATCACTCAATTTGTCCTTGACTTGAAAGCGGACAATCATCCATCTGATGTTTCTAATACGAGGACAATGCATAAAAAACATCTATATGGTTGGAAGGCCTTGCAGGACCATGATTGTTTCTATTGGGCTTTAACAAGAATTTTACCCTCACCAAATATGCATGTTGGTTAGCAATTTTGTGAGTGTTATTCACACAAAGTCAAGTATTTTTCGAATAAAATATTTCAAGACATCAATCTCTTAGGAGAAACAGATGATATATTTCTCTATATCATGCATCACCCAACCTGCCATTAAGTATTTCTTTTCCTTTCCTATAAATAAATAAATATTATGGTTTGAGTTTTTTTTGGCTTGTTTAGCTAGTTTCATTTCTTGTTGTTTTGGTTTTCTTATTTTTGGCTTTCATGAATTTATTTTTTCTTTTGAAATCTGGACTTTATAGGGAGATGGTTGGTTATTTAACAAGGTATTGTATAATGACTAACTGGTTGACCAAGTTTTGGTGGTGAATAGGTTAATGGATGGACATGATACCTTATGTGTTAGCTTCAAATCCTAAGCCTAATATATCATATGCTAACCTGAGCCATCTCTGCTTTATGAGTCAATTAAATCCTTCCCATTTCTTTTTTCCCTTTTCTCCATCCCCACCAACGTGAGAGAGATATTTCATACACATGTCATGGATGTTTAGTTCTACCCTAGGGTTTACCCTTCTGCACACATCTATGACAGTTTTTAGTTTTTGAATCTTTTCACATTTTCAAATGTTTCAATTTTATTATGTCCCTTTTCATTATACAATAGGACCAAACCCCCTTATACTTAACACTTTCCATGAGTTATTCCAAAAATTCTCGCTCCATGAATCACTTGGTCTCCATCTTGTCTCCCCCTGTTGTATAATCTGGTCCACCTGACCCAATCGACCTCTTCTTCTCTCGCATTGAGTCATCCTCAGTCCTATCATTACCTAACCCTTCCCCTTTCCTTAAAAGAATCAAAGGATCATAAGTTGATTGTTTCAATATTGCATGCCACTGTAAGTGATTTGCATATGTTTGTTGCCATTAATTACTGACTACATTTTTTGTCAACAATACTTAGCTGAAAAAGCATTACCACGATTCCCCTCGATTTTCAGTACTTGCAAAAAATCTTCCGCACTCTCGCCAAGCTGCTACCATACTTTTAAAATTTCACCATCTAGTCTGACACTAAATGACTCGATGATATCTTCAAGTTTTCTTCCATTAAATAATGTTTTGCTAATTATGATTAGTATTTTCTATGGATAAAAAATGATGGTCGTTTGTCAGTTTTGAAGTTTTATATATTACATAGTCTTAGATAGACACAGGTTTACTACGAGAATTTGGAAAGCATGATATAGTACTTTGTAAAGTTGTTGAGGCTATGGAACTATAGGAAATTTGGCCCCCATTTCCCATTTTTCATATACCTATTTTCACTTATAGGTGGCATATTGACCTCATATATTTTCAACCTATGCTCATCACCCTATGTTATCCTATGCATCACTTAATTAATGTGGCTTTCGTTTTAATAAAGAGAAAGTAAACCAATGATCTAGAGTTCATGTCATAAAACTATCATATTACTTCTTCACATTTGCATGAGCCTCTTTTCCAAAAATATACCTCACATCTCTCTATAATATTTAATTATGACATAAAGGTAATACCAAGTTACCTTTTTTGGTTATGAATTTAATATTATTTCATGCAAAAAGAAAAAAAAACACGTTACTACATCTTAATATGTTTGGCAAGTACGTTTCCATATGATAAACTTGTCTCCAAAAATAGATAACCTTGACTTATCTTTTTATATAACTCTACCACTATATGTTAAGCAAGGCCAGGCCAGGTTTCATATTTAATACCTTATGAAATAAATTTGTACCATTTTTCTTATTTTAGGTTATCTCATGCCAAATCAAAAGTAAATCTTAACGATAGTGGGTACCAAGTGCATCTTTGTAAAAGAATATCGTATCCTTGTATTGGTCAACAAGAATTTATAATTATTATCTTCACCGGGTCATACAAGTCATACAAATGGTCGCATGGATCTTTTTCTTAAAATATATGTTGTATTAGTGGAAATCGTTGCATAGAATAAAGGAGATTTGTTTTAAAGGATGATTATGGAGAAGGCATGAGATATGACTTGGAAATGACATAGGAATGAATACTTCTAATATACGCAATTGCAAATGACATTTTATTTCTTTGGCGAAGAGGACATGATTGTTTTAGATGAAAATACAAGTAAAGTGTCAAAGGATTTAGTCATTCATTCATACAGTCTGCATAAGCATCAAGAAGGATATCCATCCACATTCGATTCAATCTCACGTGCATACACATTCAGTAAGTGACAAACTTGGGACTTACTCCAAGTCTGAGAATATAAACAAAGTACTGAGTATGATCAAGTTGTAGAAATAAAAATTAATGAAGTTCCTTGCATTGATAACATATGCTAATTAAGCGATCGGATCATCAAGTTTCATTAGCTCTTGGTCTCATGCAAAGACTATCCAAGTTCCACTTGAAAGGACAGTTTCGGGCGGCACACAAGTTAAATTTCATTTTAACCAACCTTATATACTTGTTTCCATATGTAATGTCTATAAATTAGAACGCCAATGATAATTTTTTCTTCAGATGAAAATAGATTGAAATATTCACCCATTTAGTGATGCAAATGGGCTCATTCATATGAGTACGATAACTAATGTACAACAATGATACGAGTGATACAAGAGTGAATAACAAAGGTACATTTCCTTCAACTTGTTGAGCATTCGATGAAATTAGTCGATTGTTGTATTGAAGATGATGTCAACGACCTTCAATTATCTTGGTTTGCGTATTTATGTACCATGGAAAGCCCTTGAAGACATTGTTTTCAATTCCTAGTACAACATATGAAAACATTGTTGATTGCTCAAACAAAAGTATGAACTGTCAAGTATGGTAGGCTAAAATTGGATGAGGATGGTCTTCTTTTTCACCAAACCAATGGAATTCCTGTGAGTGGAGTCATTTGTAACTCATGGAATGGTCTATAATTTTTTCAAGCCTTATTTATCAAAGAATATAACGCAGTTTCTGATCAATCTAAAGCATCATTATCACGATCTGAATGACAAGGAATTGTATCAACATTTTAAATAAGTGACTTATGCACTATTGGCTAGACAGTGGGGTTCCTGTAAATGAATATCCTCCTTGTTGTAAATGTGCACCAACTTGCTTGGATTATTGGGGAAGAAGCTCAAATACATTTTTTGTGGATTTTGAAACCTCAATACATTTTTTTAAGTGTCAACCCAATGCCAAGGACCACATTCCCCCTTATTTTTGCATTTTTCATTGGTGTTTTACAAATCCTTTCCATGTCATAGTTTTATACAAATGCCCAATTGCAAACAATAGAGCTCAAAATCTTCCTATCGACGATGAAAAAACAAAAAGAAAATATTTCTGATTGACAAGAAGAATTACCAAATCTTATAAAAGAGACATTCAAGAAACACATTAAGATATAAAAGAGAGGTAGGATATAATAAGTTGAAAAATTGACACGTACATAAGAATGGATAAAGAGATTCTCAAATTAAATGAGGAAAACACCAAACCGATGGCTCATGTTCGTTAAACTAAAATGATCATATCTACTCAAACCGCCCAACATATGATATAAAAGTATTGGTCATCCAGAAAAAAGGGAGATGAAAATTTAAAAAGGAGGAAAGGCTTGAGAGAGGTATGAAAAGAGGAAGTTAGGTTTTTCTTTGTTCATCATTCATACTCTATGTTTCCAATAGGGAATTAATGAGGTTGTTGATCATGGATTGGATTACAAACAACAATAAGGAAGAGGGAAAATAGAGACTATGGCTTCATTGAGGTAACTGTGCATTAGTGTCCTGTTGTATTTTGGGTTTTCGTTTATATCAGTACTGATCAGTTTGATATTATGCAGATTATTTCTTGTTGTAACCATCATTGCCTCAGGAATGTCCATCTCTTTCTTTATTCTTTATGTTGTTTGGATTTCTTAGCATGTTGGAGTCCACCTAGGTTTAGTTTGATCCCATTTAGTGTCCAATATCTGGCAGGAATTTGAAGGCCTTAGAAAGTTTGTGGGATTATTATGCAATATTTATTTGAATAAAGACTATATTGGAGGCTCTGCAATTATTGTTTTTTCTTTCTTTTCAAGAAACATAAAAAAACAATAAACACTTACCTACGCTTGTCTTGAAAAATCTTGGCAATTTTGTTTCCTTGTAAATTAATTTTGTTATTTTATTCTCTTGTAAATATTGTAGTTTATATTTTTTAAACCTAGTTTATTTTTCTTTTAACATTTCTTTAATTTTACTTGAACTAACTTTCTTTCTAACCTAGTTAGGTTTTTCGTGCTCCATTTTTCTTTAACTTAATTTGTAATAATTTGTAACATTAAATATATACTAACTCATCCTCATCATTGACTAATTTGTTATCTGCTAACAATTATCAATATTTTTATCTTTCATTAGCAACTACAAATTCTCAATTATTTGTAAATGCATTAACACAACTTTTTCTCATTAGTTTTTCTAACCTTGTCTATTTTTTTTTCTTTATTAACTCAAAAGCCATAAAAATTGAATATTATAAAATCATTAAAGGAATATCATTCTTAGATTCCTTATCTTAGAACAAGTTAGAAATCTAACGTTGTTTATTTGAGGATATAAATTAAGGTTACAATCCCTCCTATCTTGTCCTAGCCAGGCAGGATTCGAATTGTCATTTCTAGAACCTTGACGGTTTTGGAATCAACACATGGTTCCTCATCATTGAGAAGTTATTCCATCTTAAATATGAAATCCCTGAAGTATGGTCAAAGAAGTTACAAGTTGGTCGTAAATTCAAGTAAATGAGGTACTTGGAAAAGTATAAATACACATTAAGAACCTATCATTTTCATTATTCAATCTTGTGATCTCTTAGGACAAGCTTGGAGGTGAATTCCAGAGGGAAGATGAAGTGAAGAAGGGTGAAATTATAAGGAAAATGAAGTCTTATGATGATGTGTTCTCAGGTATGTTCTTTAAAGGTCATCTTTCCATTTTCACTATAAAACATTTTCTAGAATGATTCAGATAATGAAACATAGATGTTGTTGAGAAGACATATCAAGGTACCTATGGTACAGGTTTCAACTTCTAGGTCATATCAATTTTGGAGATACACTCTGTGGAAGATAGGGTTTTTGACCAGTCCTATAACTAGTCTCAAACAATTGTTCCAGGTAAAATAATCATAACTTCTTCATTGAAGATCCAAATTATGTGAGACCAATTGAATTGGAAAGTACATTATATTGTTTTTTTTTATATCATTTTAAGAATCAAATATCAAATATTGAGCACGTGGAATGTTGTACAAGTTTTCTCTCCATAATAGGACATAATTTAGGAAGGTCTTCCATATTTTCTATATCTCCTTTTTAGTGACGATTCGAACGAAACTTGGAGGAATTCTAGAGAATATATCGAATAATATTGGGTACAAGTTTCAGAACTTGATTCATTATAGGTACACAGTTATACTTTTTGGAAGTCAGGGTTTGTGAATAATCCATAAACTAGCATTAAACATGTGTTCGAGATAAATTTAGGAAGTGATGTTGGGGTTTATATGTGCATCAATGTGGACCTAGGATATTTATGTGGAACCAATTTCTAAGTGGACCTAGGTTGATGATGTTGATCTAGTTTTGATGATGTTGATGTA
>ML838662.1:0-23985 GCA_009831015.1 Picea engelmannii
CTATGGATGGAGAACTAGAGTGCTCTCTTTGAGGATGATGTCTTGTGGATTCTTTACAATTTCATGGATATTCTTGGATCTAGGGTTTTGTGGATGAAATCAATTTATTGAGTAAGTGATCTCTTTTAATATTTGTGGATTTTGTTTATGAATGGTTGTAAGTATAATTTTTCTTCTCTAGTGTTTGGTGGTGCACTCTTTTTCTATTTTCTTGAACAAGTCCTTTCTTTAAATCTTATGGAAGATTACCAGTGGAGTATCTTCCCCTTGAATTATCTTGAAGCTTGTAAGGTACTAGGTGGATTTGTAGTCGACAACCCTACCTGTCATCCTAGTTTCACTTACACTAAATCAAGAGGAGCTTTGGTTGACCCCATATGCCCAAAAAATTAGTAGACACTAGTCTCCTCTCATTTAGTCAATAATAAAACCAAAATTCCAAACTTTTACTTGTTGTTTTAGGGTTTGTTATCCCCATTTTCTAGGAATAACTAACGACATGATGTTTCGAGGCCCTCATGTTGCAGACATGGAGTACAGAGAGACATATGAATGAAACTGTCCACATGCAAAGACAAAGACCCACTTCACCACCACATTTCCTAGATTCATGATGATGGCATCAACCACATCAACTTGCTTCTGGAAGACGACGGGTCTTGCTCCATGAGGTACAAGTAAGATATTGTGGTAAGTGTCACTTTAATATTCAAGGCATTTGAGTATGTTGCATTTAAAGATACTTTTGATTATAGAACGCTTGCTTGGAAATTATGCTCTTTCCCCTATTTCACCTTGGTGGTTGACATTGCGCCCTATTAAGTGGACACCATTAGGGATGGGTTTGCTACTAGGAGGGTTCCTCAACAAGTCATCGTGCCAATCTCGATCATACTTAGCATTTTTCACACTTCACCCCTATTTCATATTCTTATATTTTGGGATTTTCAGGTGTATTGAACCAAGAAGGGATTGTACCTCATTTCATGGGAATTAGGGGCTGAAGGCCCAGAGGTTTGTAGATGGAAAAAGATAAAAGCCAATACTAAAACTTCTAGATGTTCACCCAGCGATCCTGAGGACAATGAAATGTCTCTCATAAGACATTGATGGGACCCATGAAAAATAATAATATAAAAATTCCAACCAAGGTAGAGCATGTGTGGGCAATGTTTTTCATGCTTAGGTAGAAGTCCCACACATTGTCTTCAACTTCGGGAAGCATAGTGTGACCAGGGTAGAGTCAAGGTGGGCAATGTTTTTCATGCTTAGGTAGAAGTCTCACCTTGGCTTCAACCTGAAAACATTTTAATAATTAATGGAAATAAATCGTCTTGGAAAAATGATGCATTGAAAACGAAGGTGCAACACACCCTATACAAAGGCACCCATAAATGAGACAATACGAACCCTTGTATGTCATGAACCCCATGCCCAAAATTTCTACCCCCATCCACTTCATCTTCTCCACATGACTTGGAGAGGTTTCCACCTAGGAAACACTCCTTGACTTAGGGACTGATTAAACCAATAGGTCACCTTGTCAACCCTCCCATACCTAAACTTGGAAAATTGCATAGGGTCTTTAAGCACTTGTTTAATTTGATGAGGTAGTTTTTGATGTACATGCTTAGGTGGCTCTTATATTAAATGTGATTTTACTTTCCATGATGCTTTGGATTGAGATACTTGGAGGGTGTATTTGTTTGTCTTTTCATGACCTTGTTGATGTACATTTTGGAGGAACAGTCCTAGCTTGGGCCTTCATTGTGGCAGGAAGCCCACCGGTTGGATGCCATGACCCAGACCTTGGGGTATTACAAGAGATGAACGTTGCCTTTGGAGGTGTTATCCCCATTTTGTGGGATAACTAAGGAGATGATGTCTCAAGGCCCTCCAGTTGTAGACATGGAGTGTTGGGAGACCACATGACTTGTAGTGTCCACTTGCACATATGGAAACCCTCTCTATCACCACGCATTGGATCCATCGTCAGAGCATCCACCACACCAGCTAGATTTTGGAAAGAATTTGGGTCTTGCTCCATGTGGTACAAGTCAGGTATTGTGGCAAGTTTTCACCCTAATATTTGAGGCATTTAAGCATGTTGTATTAAAGTTTCTTTCGTTTATAAAACATCTACTTAGACATTATGATTTTGACTTTGTTTCGCCTTGGTGAGTGTCATCAATTTCCTAGTAAGTGGCCAAATTTTGGGGAAGGGGTGTAACTAGGAGGTCCCTTGAGGGGTCATCGTACCATTTCCAATCATACTTATCACTTTCCACTCATCACACTCTCATCACATTTCCCTCTTCTAGGCCCTTTGGCTTTAGTGATGTAAGAAGGACATGTACCTCATTTCATGGGAAGAAGGGGCTGAAGGCCCAGAGGGATGATGGATAGAAAAAGATAAAATCCTAAAATATAAACCTTCTAGATGCTCTCCCAGTGATCCCAAGGACAATTAAACATCTCTCCTAAAAAATTGATGGGACCCGTGAAAGAATAAATAATAACAAATGCCAACCAGGAAGGGGCATGTGTGGGCACTGTTTTAAATGCTTAGGTAGAAGCACCACACATGTTTCCAACTTGGGGAAGCATGATGTGACCAGGTTAGACTCAAGGTGGGAAAAATTTTAATTTCTTAGGTAGAAGTACCACCTTGGATTCAACCTAGAAACATCCTAAAAGAATTAAAGACAATAAATGGGCTTGGAAAAAGGTTGCATTGAAAATGAAGGTGCAACACACCCTCTACAAAGGCACCCATAGATGAGACAATACAAGCCCTTGTATGTCATGAAACCCATTGATCTATGAATTCCAAACCCCTATCCACCTCATGATCCACTACATTTCCTTGAAGGGGCACCCTTGGGAGCATCCCCTACTTGAAGGTTTTGGTCTATCCAATAGGACATTTATGACACCCCTCCTATACCTAAACTTGGTCAATTGTATAGGGTCTTCAAGCATTTGTTTAATTTGACGAGGTTGTTTTGATGCACATTTTTAGGTGCCTTGTTTATTGTATGTGGTTTTCACTTTCCATGATATTTTGACTTGAGATCCTTGGAGGGCGTACCCATTTGTTTTGCAAAACCTTGTTTGGTGGCCAGTTTTGGGAGAACAACATTAGCTTGGGCTTCCATAGGGAAAGAAGCTCACAGGATGGATGCCTAGGGCCCACATGTCGGATGATGAAGACGTGCCTTTGGAGGCCTAGAAGACATCATGGATGACCTTACCTATCCCCTATTACCAAAATGACTTGCTTAGGAGAGGAAAAACGTCACTTTTGGAGGCTTAACGTCACCTAGGGATAGGGTTTGGTGGTGATGAAGTTGTTTCTCATTGACACTTGACATAGATTGACCAGAGGAGGCATAGAGAGACCTTGGAACAAGAAGATGAGGCTCACGAAGCCCCAATGACCTCCACTTTCTTCTCTAATGACTTGGAAAAGTGTCAAAATGTCCCCCTAGAGGGGTGACGTCTTACTTAGGGTTTCATTTTATGTGCAAAGTATGAATTGTTTAGTATTATTTTTGTAAAGGGGAAAAGTAGAGGTTTGTTGTCCACTTACTCTGTGTTTACCCTAACATAAGTGGACAAACTATGTGTAAGACATTTTGTATAAATAGAGATCAAACTCAAATCATTTTAAGATAACTCTCCCATTGTGAGAAGACTATGGCTGAAATTTTCGCTATACTTGTGCATTTTTTGTATCTCTCTCTCTTGAAAATGGTTTATGGTGTTATTCTTGGTGAATGGATGAATTGAAGCGATGCACACCTCTTGAAGGCTTACTCTTTGGCTCTTGGATGATAATTTGCATGGTGAACTAGGGTTTGTGTCTCTTTTCTTGGAAGTGGTAAGGAAAAGTTGCATATGCTAGTTCTTTCTTGCTTATTAATGCTTATTTGTGGTGGAAAACCTAGGAGGAGTATGTTAGATACACCCTCCATTTATGCTTCATCTTCTTGTTAAAGTCATAAGTCATTCTTGAACAAGGGTTGCTAGGAAAAGTACAAGTGTGTACACCCTCCTAGATTTACCCTAATTTGGTTGGCATACACTAGGGAGTAAGAGGATTTACACCCCTAGGGATATTGTTGATCCAAATTGTGTTTTAAATACCCCATTCACCCAATTATAATGGAACTAATCATATTTGTTTTATTGGAGAAATAAATTATTTGCCTCGGTAAACATGATTTTATGAGATACTAATCTTGTTTCAATTGGATAATTTTCTGCATGCTAAGAGCTTGTCAAGGCCACTAGGGCATCTTGATTGGACTAGTATTCTTAGAGTTATAGCTCATTAAAATATACAACTATTAGGGCTGCAGAAAAAGATCTATTTATTTACTTTTAACTTGCTTTTCAACTGTTAGAATTTGCTAAAAGTTTGTGAAGACAATCTACTAGGCCTAGCACAACTTTTTGGTGGACTCTTTGTAAGTTTTGGTGGTTGTATTTACTGCTGTAAAAACTTGTTTTCTACAGCCATAAGGCTGCAAAATATCTCTGCAAACACCTTTTATTACAAATTTGTTTCATTGCTAAAGTCTCGTGCTTTAATTCTTGAGTATTACTAGTGTTTATCTAGCTTATCTCTCACATCTTTTGTTGGAATTTTAGTAATTATTTAGCAACTATAACACTTAGTTTCTTGCTGATATATATATTTTTTTACTTCTGCAATTAGAGAGAAAAATATTAACTTTCTTTTCCACCTAACATTATACATACATATTTGGCTTGTTCTTGTGTCTCGGGCAGGTACAATCACTTTGTGCAAGCATTCTTACCTCTTGGAAGCCTTTGGCTACCACCAAGACTCTTTCTCAAGTACTTTCACATTATATATCTTGACCTTTAGGGGGATCTTCCTTAATATGTTAACTTTCCATTTCATTCCCCCAGGGTCACCGGGATTCCCCCCTTGAGGTCATTCTCTCATCTCTAAAGTGATGGAAATACCTGCCTAAGGTGACAGTGGGTAGGTGTTCTCTAAGTTGTCACCATTTTGTAGTTGGGTCAGAATTTTCCCAACCTACAACTTGTGTGATAATAGGAGGAAAAGGAAGAGACCTTGGAGGACTTCATCTATCCTTTACAAGCCCAACGATTTTCCTTTCGAAACTAAAACGTCATCTTGGAGGGCTTGACGTCACCCTAGGGCTAGGGTTTTGGTGGTGATGTGATGTTTGATGGAAACTTGGCACTTTTGATGAGGAATATCCAATTTAACTTAGAGATAAGACCCCAATTCATGAAGGGAATGCCTTTGGAGAACCAACGATTTCATCCTCAAGCTCAACGTCTTGCCAAAGTGACCAAGACATCACCCTAGAAGGGGTTGACGTCACATTTTTAGGGTTTTATTCACATGAAAACTTAAAATTATTTTTGTAAAGGGGGTTGGTCTCCTTACTTTGTGGTTTACCCTAAATTTATGTGGACACACACTTTTTAGTATTTTTTTATTACAAATAAGGATCAATTTCATTTGCTTTTAACATAACTCTCTCACATGAGAAGACTACTTGGCTGAAATTTGCGCCCTACTTGGGCAATTTTAGATTATCTCTCTGTTGTGTAACACTATTTGGATACTTTGTTATGGTAGATTGTGGAGCTAAGGTTGTGCACACCTCTTGGAGGCTTGTTCTCTTTCTTATGGATGGACATTGCTTGGTAAACTAGGGTTTGATCTCTCTATTTTGGAATTGGTAAGGAAATTTATGCATTTTGTTGGTGTTTTCTTCTAGTTTCATTGATAATATTGTCTCAAACCCTTGGATGAGTATGAGTGCATACACCCTCCACCAAGTTTCATATTATTTACTAGTTGATAAGCCATTTTTTTACAAGGTTACTAGGAGTTAAAGGGCTTACACCCTCCTAGCCTTACCTTAGTTGGTTTTTCATGCTCTAGGGAGTAGAAGAGCCTACACCCATAGTGATATTGTGGATCTAAATATTACATCCAAGACTCCATTTACCCAATAGATACAAAGCACTAATCTGAAAATTGCATTGGAGAAATAAATTACAGCATTGGAATGAGTGATTTTACGAGATATTCAAATTGTTTAAAGTGGAATCAATTCTTTGCCTCAATAACTTGCTTGAGCCACTACGGAGTTTTGATTGGTCAAGGAAACCTTATTGTTGTTATAAACTTTATTCTAAAGCCACTAGGGCTTCCACAAACTTATCTAAACTTCTTTCTCTTACTCACTTTTCAATCGTCAGAAATTGCCAAAAAATTGCCATAATAATCTACTAATATTAGCACATATTTTGGGTGGTTTATTTGTGATTTTTGGTGGTTGAATTTTGCTGATGTAGAAAACCTTTTCTATATACATAAGGATGTATTAATACATATTCAATAACATTTATTAACAACCTTAATTTATCTAACACTTAAGCAATATTGAAGATGAGGTCATCGAGTTCAATCATGGCACCGAGGAATCCCCAAAAATGGTTAAGTTTGGGAAGGGGACAACTCCTAATGAGAGGGAGAAGTTGATTTCTCTCATCATATAATTTAAGGATGTTTTTTCCTGGTCGTATGAAGATATGAAGGCTTACCGAGAAGATGTTATAAAACACGTTATTCCCCTTAAGGAAGGCACATAACCCTTCAGGTAGACGCTCAAACAAATGAACCTGGAAGTCGCACCACAAGTCCAAAAGGCATTTCAAAAAATGGTTGAGGTAGGGATAATCAAATCCATCAGGTACTTGTCTTGGATATCCAATCTTATCATTGTTAGGAAAAATATTGGAGATATCAGGATATGCATTGACTTCAGAAAATTGAGCTAGGCCTCACTCAAAGACAATTATCCTTTGCCAAACATGGAGTACCTTTTGCAAAGGGTTATCGGAGCATGAATGATGTCCATGCTTGAGGAATTTTCATGATATAACCAGGTACTTGTAAAGGAGGATGGCCAACTTAAAACCACTTTCACTACCCCTTGGGGAACTTACAATTATTTGAGAATGCCTTTTGGGTTGACTAACACATGCTCTACTTTCCAACGTGCCATGGATTATGATTTCAGGGATCTAATCAAGAAACTCATAGAGATTTACCAGGATGACCTAACTTCTATGTCCAAGAAAAGAGATCATCATATCCAATACTTAAGGACTATTTTTCAAAGGTGCAGAGAATATGACATTTCTCTTAATCCAAAGAAATAAATTTTTGGTGTGGATAAAGGTAAGTTATTAGGAAATATCATTTTCAAAGATGACATCTTGATAGATCCTTCCAGAACCGAAGCTATCAAGAAAATCCCTCTCTCGAAAAACAAGAAATCCTTACAATCTTTCTTTGGACATATCAACTTCATAAGGAAGTTCATTCCAAACTTTGCTGAAATAGTGAAACCCCTTAATTGCTTGTTAAAAAAGGATGTCTGTTTCGAATGGAAGGATGAGGGAAAGAAGGATTTCCAACATATCAAAGAGGCAATGACTATCATGACAATATTAGTTAGTCTAGATTTTTCTAAGGATTTCATCATCTTCTCTTTCGCCTCAGAAGACACCATCACATGGGTTGCTCAGCAAAAGAATGATCAAGGGGAGGAACAACCGATCGCTTTAATGAGAAAAATCCTTTGAGACTTAGAGCTAAATTACACTATTACAAAAAAACAAGCCTATGCTCTTGTCATGTCCCTCAAACATTTTAGAACCTACGTAGGGTATAGCAAGATTAAAGCTTTCGTCCCATACCCTGCCGTGAAGGATGTCTTATCACAAAAAGATTGTCTTGGATCAAGGGGAAAATAGGTTTCACAAATACAAGAGTACGACTTGGAGATCAAACCATCCAATATAATCAAAGGCCAATGATTAGCTAAGATGTTGACAAAAATAAATTAGGAAGCTATCGAAATGGGAGAAAGAGAACAGATCAATGTTGTCGTAAGTGAAATTGAGGATGGCGAATGGTAATCAAACATTATTTACTATTTGAAGGATCTTACTTGTCCTGATCATCTTTTCGATCATAAGAGAAGAGCCTTAAGGCTCAAATCCATGAAGTATTGCTTGACGCATGATAGTCTCAGATGGAGGAATCCTGATGGGGTGATCCTCAGGTGTGTAAATAAAAAATAAGCAAGCATGCTAGCTGCGGAGTTTCATTCAGGATATTGTGGAGGCCATTTTGCAGCCTGCACTATTGCCCATAAAATTTTGAGGGCAAGATATTATTGGCCTACTATTTTCTCTGACACACATTGCTATGTCATATCCTATTAGTCTTGCTAGTTCTTTGCTAGAAAGCAATGCCTCCCTCCCCTCCCTCTTAAATTGGTTGTTGTAGAGGCACCCTTCCAACAGTGGGGAGTATATTTCATTGGAAAGTTCAAAGACAACTCTAGTAATGGTTAGCGATGGGTTTTGACTACCACAAACTATTTCACCTGATGGTTGGAATCCCTCCCAACAAAGAAAGCAACATAAGAGGTGGTAATGAAATTCCTTGAAGAGAAGATTATCACTAGAGTCGGTGTTCCTGCCAAGATAACAACATACAATGCCAAGGATTTTAGTTCAATAACGCTCAATGAGTTTTTTTCCAAATATGGAATTGGTTTGTCACTTTCTTCAAATTATTATCCTTAATGAAATGGACTAGAAGAATCCAACAACAAGAACATCATGAATATTGAAAAGAAAATTGTTGGAGAAAATAAAAAACTTTGGGATAACAAGATCAATTATGTCATGTGGGAAGACCACACAACTACTACTTCTACTAGGAAAACCCCTTTTGAATTAGTTTACAGGTTGGAGGCACGTCTACCTATGAACTTCCAAATTCCAGCCTTGCAATTATCCCAACACTTCACCACAGATAAGGAAGTACTGCAAGGGAGAATTGATCAACTCATGGAGTTGGAGGAAACTCGAAGAATGGATTTTGATCAAATGGAAAAGAACCAAGATAAAGTAAAAGGAACCTTTGATCATAAAGCAAAACCAAGAGGCTTTAAGAAGGGGGGTTTCGTCCTAATGTGGGACAAAAGAAGAGAACAACCTGGAATGCATCAGAATATTGATAGTTTGTGGTTGGGACCCTACATGATAGACGAAATATCTGGGTTAGACTCTTTCTATTTTCCCACAACAAAGGGAGGAGGATGCTATTACTGGTGAATGGATCCCTCCTCAAAAATGATTTCCCAGATGGTACATGACTTTGTCAGGGCCCAGGCCCTGTTATCGCACAAGTTGTAGGCTGGGAAAATCCTGAACCAACCACCAATTGGAGACAAATATGAGGGCACATACCCACTGTCACCTTAGGTAGGTGTCCCTGTCACTTTAGAGGTGAGGTAGTCACCTCAAGGGGGGAATACCGGTGACCCTAGGGGGAAATGAGATAAAAAATGATAAGTATGAATGGATGTCCCTAGAGGTCAATTCTAAGTGGTATGAAGAGCTTGGGAAAGAGTCTTGGGAAGTTTCAAGGTTTTCCAAATGAATTGAGTGATCTTCCAAGTGTGAATGTTATCACTGAAATTTTATCCACAACAGTGCACTCAAATGGTTACAGAAACACAACAATGCCAACAAAAATTAGTTCACCTGCAACACTGAAATGCATTCAAAAGGAAAAAAACTATACAATCGGGTCAAAATTTGACATGCACAAATTCACCAAAGGAAGCGCGCGCACAGTGTGTGGGCCAACAAAGCGCTCAGAGCGCACAATACGCCAAGTGCGCGACTATGAACAAAACATTTATGGATCTTGTTGGACCCCCAACCACTTATGGACCATCTCCCAACCTGATTTGACTTCATATCTTAGCGAAATCCGAATGGGGGGTTGGTCAAGGACTAGAGGGTGCCCTAAAAGGCCCCTTGTTCACACCAAGAACCAATTACATTTTGCCTTGAAGAAATGATATAAATAAGATCCATGGGTGCACTAAGAAACCAAGATATTCATCGTATTGTTATGCTGCTAGAATTCTCCCTTGAGAATCCTCTTTTCTCTTAGGAGCCTTCAAGCATCATTACAATAGGCCATTCCGCTCGCCTCTTAAGGGAATAGGCATTGACTATCTTCACCATTTTCCATTTTTCTTCCATGGTAAGAAGATCTCTCCATTAGGGAACTCAAGATCCCTCCCAAGGAGGAAGATGGGACTCATAAGTCCTCATTTTTCTCTACGGTGTTTTTCCTACTAATCTATTGATCCATTGGTAGCATTATGTTGGTCATTGGTTGATGTTTATGGTTCTAAGTTTCTCATGATTTCTAACTTTTATTTATTAGTTGTTTTAGTTTGTCTCTTTCTTTATTACATGTGTTTTGCTTGTTTAACCCACTCAGAAACTCATGTCTTGTCTAACAGGCTCATCTAGACATGAGAGTGTTGTTGTTTTTCTCACCCAAGTGACAAAACCAACACAAAAGGTTGGCGACCATACTGGGGATAGGTATCAAATTCCACCCTATTTGAGCTTAGAGAGCACTTCTTTTTAATCAATTTGTCTTGTATGTACCAAAACCGGCCTAGCCCAACCTACCAAAGGCAAAATTCATAGCTGGAGGAGGAGTATTTCACTCGAAAATCTGCCCTGATGCGTAACAGGAAGTGTGCGGATTTTCCTGCCCACAGACGTGCACTCAACGCACTGTGCATGCCGCATACTTATTTGTACTGTGCATTCTGCGCCCACTGCGTACCTATCAGAATTGTAACCCGCACACATCTCTAGTTTCTCAAAATTGTAAGAGTTTTTATGATGATTTGAAGGCCCCTAGCCTTCATATTTTTGCTTCCATGCACCTTGTAAGGAAAATGCACTCCACTTAGATTCCTTTCCCATATGAAATGTTACCTAAATATAGGCATGTAGGGGGTAAAAAGAACCAAATATTCTCCTCTTTTTCTTTGGTTGCCACATGAATGGCTTGTTTGGTTTGTAAAAATTTTCAAGTTGAGATTATTGCTATCATACATAAATCACTTACATTGGGACTAGAAGTTAGCTTTGATCCTTGAGTATGCTCTTCTCTCGCACCCTAGTGTGATCTTGAGAATTATAAAGGTGGTTAAAGGGACATTTCATCTCCCTTAACAAAAATCTTTAGGAGAGGACAAAGCCCCCCTAGGGTTTCTCTTAGTTTTTTTAAATCATCTTAAAGTTGTAAGGGCCCATACATGCCCACATGTTGCAAACTTAAGATAGTTTCTTGAAATTGCTTTCTTAGTTTACATCACAATCTAGGGAAGGTCAAGGATCAAAGTAATGGGCCCATACATTGCCATATGCTTACAATCTAGGATAATTTTCAAGATTTCTTAGTGTAAACAACATTTAGGGAGCTTAAAGGATTTGTAAAGGACCCATATGTCCACATGCTAGTTCCTTAGGGATTTTAAAATTTCGCAAGGTTGTACCAATGACACTTAGTAAGCTAGGTAAAAAATATTTGTAAGGACCATAGGAAGTCCAAAGGTTGCAATATCACACCTAGCTTATTAAAAACTTGACACACTTTCTCACTTACTTGCACACAAAGTCACTCCCCACACACATACTTTCTATTTTTGAATTGTGGAGGTTGAAGTAGGTATTCTCCAAAGGAATTCCGAAATGTCCCACTACGTCTTTGAAAATTATCCACACCCATTAATTCAAATGAGATTGGTTCATACCCCCAATCTCTCAGCCCACCACATCTAAAAGTTTTCTCCACATGAGGTGCCAAAATAATTTTTTTAGTCTAGGTAGGATCTCGGGGTTAGGCATCCAAATAAGGTCCCGTTATTTGGTTCTCACATTTTCAAACATTAGAAGTTGACACATAGGGAAGTTTCAAATCCTCCAAGTCAAGTGTTCCTACACCATAAGGCAGGGAGATACCTGTGAAGGGTTGAAGATTGAGGTCTAGTTGTTCTATGCATCTGCCCTTGAGTCACCCAACTCTTGGAAGGGATCTAGCCCATGAACCATTTCTGAGGCCAAAAATCTAAATGTCGCACTTTGACCGAGGTACCTAGTGACCAAAATTTAGGACATCTACCCAGGTGGCAATTGTGGGCTGCAATCACACCTTAATCAGATTTTGTGTGGCTATTGGGAAATATCGCCAGCTCTTTCAGGATATGCATCCTCTACCCCTCATTATAACTGATTATTTCAACCTTCACTAGTTCCTCTTCTGGTGGCTTCAAACCCCACTATTGAGTTCTCTTGGAAGGCCCAGTTCTATTTGAGAGGAAGGACAATACGTATTTTAGGACACGAGCACTTGTTTTTTGTTCCCCCACATGGACAACATCCACCTAGCCACATGTTTTCTTATTTAAAGTTGATTTATGTATGGTTCTCATTTGATTACATGCAATTGTGAGTTGTACTATCTTGTGAAGGCCCAAATTATACAAAGATCTTATTCATTTATTTCTCTTATCACCATCTTCACATTCACTTTTCTAGTCGAAAACCATAAGGGATCCACACAATCCCTGCCATTCCATATGCTTGTAGAATCTTCCTCCTATTTTAGGAGGAGTCCCTAGTATTGCCAACTCACTGGCTCAACCATCTCACACCCCTGTGAGTGATACTATTTTGGGATCAACTTTACTCGGTTCCACTTTGCTTGGGTCCAATTATGAAGGCTATCCATCCACTAGTTCTCATTCACAAGGAGGTGGGGGGAAAACTTCTTCTCAAGGGAGAAGTACAAACCCACCAAATCTCTCTCAAGGGACAGGTCCACTACCCGCTCACACGATGGCTGGAACTAATCCTCCCCCAAATCTCCCTATGCCATAATTGGCATCCCTTAACATTCCTAATTTAACCAAACTCATGAATGATCCCATTTGGCATGATCCCACTTGGACCAATATGCCTACCAAACTACCTTCGGATATTCCAAAGTTTGAAGGAAAACCATGGGATGATCCCGCCAACCATGTTATGACCTTCCACTTATGGTGCTCTTCAAACAACATCATAGATGATTCCATCCGCTTAAGGCTGTTTCAACGCACTCTCACTGGTTCCTCAACCAAATGGTATGTGGACGAAAAATCAAGGTCCCATGCGACCTTTGAATCATTGGCCAAGGCCTTTTTGTCCTTTTTCCAGCTACTAGTTTGTCATGATACTGGCTTAGAACTTCTCTCGGATTTCAAACAAACTACTGTCATCCATATAGTCGATCACATCCATGAATGGCGTCGGCGTCATAGTTTGTGTAAAGACGAAACCACCAAAGAACAACATCTTGATTCGTTTCTCAAATCACTTGTCTCTGTTATGGCCAAGGATGTAGAATCCACCTTCCCTGAGACAGAGGAGGAGGCCATCAATAAGGCTCAACAATTTGACCTCATCTATGCTCAATCAATTTACTTATACATATTATTGCCTGATGCACCTATATCCACACCATTTGGCTAGGACAAACCCGCCACCAACAACCTTACAACCAACCACCACCTATCTATGGTACACCTCAATATATGCAACCATATGGAGGGCCATATTATTACCCTCCGCGCCCTTACCAACAACCATATCTTGTTTCTCCCCGCTCACCCATGAGTGGACCCTCATCGGTATCCATGATGCGTACGACCTCTCAACCAAGTTTAGGTTCACCGTCTACCTCTTCATACAACCTAGGCACTAGTGAAAGCGATTCACCTTCTTATGTGCCCTATGGATCATTTCCACAAAAAAATCCATATTTTCCATTTCTTGGTCCTCCACAACCCGCTTCTCCTCCACACAGACAACCACATGTTGACATTAAATTTGTTTAGCTCTCTCCCATTCAACAAATTCATACTTTTGACCAGTTGAATATGGAAAATACGGCCCACCAGCTGAATAATTCCAATAAGAAAGGGAAAAACTGAAGCAATAAGAACCCAGGACCAGGAGGAAATAACCCCCAACAAAACCATCCTGCTAGGGACAACCAAAATCAAGGCAACCAGAACCCCCAAGGGGACAATAACAACAAACGACAAGGGAAGAACAACAAAATTCTTCAGACTAAATTCCCTTGCACTCTCTATGGTGAGTATGGACATTATACACACCATTCCCCCCCAAAATTTCCAACTTCAAATGGATGAGAGACTCCATGAACGCGCAACGCCCTCCAGGGCTACCTGCCGCTCAACACACCCCATAACAATATTTGCAATAGCCACCTCCGACCGTTTTGAAAAACCCTATTCCACACCAAGGTGTGATGAATACCCAACAAGAAGTACAACCTACCCCACCACAAATGGGGCAATACCAAAACCCAGGCCCCATTCAACCTGAAAATCTGTCTGATCACAACATCCTCCTTACCAGCGAAGAAGAAATTATTTTGCAAACACGAGGTTGCCAGTATGGTGTTCCCCCTGATTCTACCCCAACCACTTCGGAAGTGGATCCAACTACAACCGAAAAACCCTTGATGATTCCATGCCCTAACACTAAACCAAACATTCACATACCTTGCATTCCATTATGATGGAATGTCAATAACCCTCATGCTAGGGCATCCCATAACTACAGTCTAGTCTACGACTTAGCTTAATATCCTGCAACCATGTCTGTATTGGAGGTCCTCTAAACTTGTCCAACTCAATGGAAATCCTTTCTTTCCACCTTGGGGGCAGTCGACCCAACTGATACTAGACTCATCATCTTTGATTTAGATAGCGGAGAACCATGCCTCCCTACCCTGGTAGCTTTTCAGATACTAGTTAAAATATGGAACATCATAGTACATTGATGTATCATCGATGAAGTTTAATCCACATGCATCATTTCCAAAGTAGTCTGGCATAAACTTGACTTCCCTGAGCTAATACCATATTCCATCATGTTGAGAGATTATGACGATTGACCCTCGTCCCCTAAAGGGCTCTTCCAAAATGTCCCCGTCGAACTTGGGGGGAAAACCATACTCATCGACATTGGAGTTATCAACGCCCCACTTGATTACAATATGTTGTTGAGACGTAGCTACATGTATGCTATGAAGGCAATAGACTCTTCTTTGTTTTGAGCGATGATGTTCCCCCACAACGTGAAAATTGTCACAATCGACCAAATTACACATTATGATCCTAACCATTCTGCCAACATTGATAACATTCTTCCCTTTGTCCGCATTAGCTCAAATGCTTATTCGATCATCGACATGGGTCCTGACATTTTAAAGGACCCATCCTTGCTGGGGGCATATCATCGAGCGCTACCCCTCCTGCATCCTTCAACACAAGTGTGTCTAATATCTTCTAATGGAAAAAATACCATAAACACCATTCCTCTCACCGAGGCCTCTCCTCACATCGACGTTCCACCAATTGAAGAACTATTACCTCAGGAATTCCCTGAGAACCCCACTGCACCACTTACGCCTAATCCCCCCCCCCTCTAGGGAAAAATCTAAGTTTGCAAGACAGTCCCCCAAGCCATTACCCAAATTCCCTTCTTCTACCCCCCACATGGAGTCTAAGAATTCCAGGCAGCTGCAACCCTTACCCTTCCTAACATGGTGCTTGCCATCCCTGTATGGTATCTACATCCACTTGTGATGGTTCCTCAACCATCTCTCCCTCCTTAGACAAAGGGAATATTGATGCAGATTCCAGTACAGGATCTTGCCACACCACCATCCCCCCCCACTGTTGGCACCACTGCCACTACTAGGGGAAGACGAAAGAAGAAAGATCCCACAACTCCACTCCCCCCCTGAGTTCAACCACCTTGCGCACTATGCGAAAGACATGGGCACCCCACTAATAGATGTCCTACTCTTCCTGAGTTACGCAATATGATCCAACTCCCTAGAGAAACCACATTGCTCGCCACTCCACCAAGTTCGTCCATTGCTACTCCGGAGTCCTCCACTACACACAATAAGGGTTTGCGAACCAAATTCGCTTGCGCCATCTGTTTAGACTATGCCCACTACACTCACCATTTCCCAACTCTACCTCAATATCACCAAACATTAGTTGTAGTACGCCAAAACTCTCAGAAAGAGCCCTCTCCGCTACCCCTTACTGGTGCTCACATCACTAACATTCGTTATGTCTCTTCATCAGTCCCTGAGTGGATGATATGTCCTTGTACTCTCTGTGACTCACTTTCTCACTTCACATACCAGTGTCCTTTGATTGTTGCATACCGAGGTCATCATTAAACTCCTTTTCAACCTCATCCAACCACCTCACCAAAGGTAATGCACTCTCCAGATACTATCAATATTACCTCACCTGAACTTGAGTCACTTCCCATCCCTCCATGGTTCATAGTTCAAATGTCCGAGGATATTCCCCCGAATCCTCCCAATTCTCCGGTAAATTTCCCATAGGATATCTTTCCCCCCACCATAGTTTATCATCCACAGTGTCTTGACATTTGGTTTATGTCAAGCGAGCCATTGCACCCTGTATGTGATATCCCATCTACGTCCTCACCACTTGAGGACACCGATTCTTACCCATTTATAGTTCCCCTGATCAGCTCCCAGGATCCCCTGTATTCTCGCATTTTCCACTGCAAAGAAGATATCCTAGAGGAACTCAGTACCCCCTATTTCCCATGGAATGTGCTCCATCACCAAATGATTTTTCTCTCACAGAAGGCCTTTCACCCTCCTAGTCAAGCCTCCATATGCGTAATCGAAACAAATGATTTTATTCCTTCGGGGCATATAGATTGGTTGAACAACCCTATCCCTGCCCTAGATGATTTTGAAGAAGGAAACATGGCCAATATATCCCCCACCGTCAAAATTGACATTTCCATTAAATTGAGAATCATAGAAGAAATCACCATTGGTGTCGCATGCTCCCTTGAAGAACTCACGACTTACAAAGATCTCTTTCAGGAATACCGGGATATGTTTTCCTGGTCATATACAAAGATGCCCGACCTCAATCCATCTATCGTCGAACACTTGGCCAGATGTCACCTTAGTTCATCAAAAGCAGTGCCCCCTTCATGCATCCAAAGCTATGACTATCAAATACAAAATTGACAAGTTACACACTGCTGGGTTCATTTACCCCATTACGTATAGCTCATGGGTCTCCAACCTCGTCCCTATTAACAAAAAACAAGGTACTATTCGTGTTTGCACAGACTTTCGCAATCTCAACCATGCTTGTACCAAAGATAACTTCCCAACCCCTTTCATCGACCAAATTATCGATGACTGTGCCAACCATGAGGCCCTGTCCTTTATGGATGGGTTCTTCGGCTACAATCAAATCCAAATCCATCCAACAGATCAGTATAAAACCACTTTTACTACCCCTTGGGGTACCTTTGCTTATTGTGTCATGCCTTTTGGACTCAAGAATGTAGGTGTTATGTTCCAATGGGCCATGAGTTATGTTTTCCATGATCTTGCTTGCATCATCCTTGCCTATTTGGATGACCTCACTGGTCGATCCAAAAAGCAAACTCAGAATTTAGACGACTTACACATCATTTTCCATTGATGTCACCAGTATAATATCCGCTTGAACCCCCTCAAGTGTGTATTTTTCATCACTTCCAGACACCTCCTTGGGTTCATTGTTTCCCAACACAGCATCACGGTGGACCCCCTCAAGGTCCAAGCTATCACAAAAATTCCACCCCCTAGGAATTTACGCCAACTGCAAAGCCTACAAGGAAAAGCCAACTTTTTACATCGCTTTGTCCCAGATTATGCCACTTGTGCACATGGTTTCCTTCACCTATTACATCATGATATCCCATTTCGATGGGATGAACATGATGAAACCTCTTTTGATGATTTGAAAGCGTCCCTATCCAATTCCCCTTTGATTAGTGCCCCAGACTATGACCACAATTATATCCTCTACTTGGCAGCCTCAAGCATCTCAGTAGAAAGAGTCCTCATCCAATTAAGGGATGATTAGTTTTCCGATCCGTTCTCAACCACGAGATCCTAGTACCACCATCTACACAGTCACACTCCCCAGGCCATCATCTAAACTTGGCCCCAGAGGAGCATTTTTCTGACATCATGTTCAGGTAATCATGCT
Source organism: Picea engelmannii (assembly GCA_009831015.1). Lineage (NCBI taxonomy): Eukaryota > Viridiplantae > Streptophyta > Pinopsida > Pinales > Pinaceae > Picea > Picea engelmannii. The sequence goes on from ML838662.1 coordinate 18,108, forward strand.
TATGTTCAAAATTATCAGATAACTGCTATATGTTCTTTATCATCATATATTTTTCGCATTGGGTATTTGGTTTTCATGTGTGCAAGTACCTGTTCATCAAAGCGATGCAACCCCTTCAGGTATATGTTCGACACTAGCATGTAATTATTACCTCTGTAAATCAATTGCATCCCCCAGTCACACCCTCTGATGTTTACCTTTAGGGTCCTTACATCCGGCTTTGCAGTACCATCACATCTACTTCCTTTTGGTACTGTCACTCGATAACACTCTCCCCCACATGAGTTTTCCCATTCATAGTTTCCCTTGGCAACTTGACACTCATGCTGATTTCACCCCCTAGGGATGGGAGTACCGATAGTCTTATGCAATTCCAAGAATGAGACACAAATTTCTTCTCATCATATTGCTAGCTTTCCCAAACATACTCCTAGGTCACATCATCTTGGTTATATTGACTGCACCTCCTCAGTATCATCATCCCTCCATCTCACTCACCATCAATTTTCCCATCTGTAGATTGTCGTCCATTCATTTACCTCATACAGAAACCCACCCATGGGGTCCCCACCCTCCACTATTTCTCTTTCGCAACTTGCACCTGCACAAGCCAATCCATCATTCACCGGGGCACCCATTTTTGTATCTATACACTCCACCCAAATTATTCTTTATTTATTTTGTACTTGTAAAAATCCTTTTTTTCCAGTATTTACGTAGCTTTTTGTCATCACCATTGATGACCTTCTTTTCCTGGTAAAGAAACCCATGTCTCCCTTGGTTGGGGCATCCACTCTCTCTTTTCATTTCGACATCGTTCATGAACCCTGAGTATCCCAATTCCATGTACCCATGATCTATGAGTTTTTCCACTTTGTTAGCCTTTGGCACAATTTAACCCATATCTAGTCGCCCCCCTATAACTAGATACAATTTTACGGTTGCTGCCAATCATCCTTCAAAATTCCCCAACCAAGGGCAGTCTTGAGTCTCACTGCATATTGACTTCATTCATGTTACCTGTCAGTACCTGATATCATCTCAGTGGATTTCACAAAGCCCTTTTCTTCTTGGAGTCGCATCTCCCTTTCTTTTGACATCAACACAGTTTCCAGAAGGGTGACAATATCTTGACTCTCATTACCTTTACAATGAGGAGTCTCGAACGACATAAAGAGAATAATCATTGCTCTCTGATTCCATTGACCCCCATAAAATTTTACTTCAACAAACTCTCATGTTAGGGTGGGTCTTAATATGCGACTATTGCAGTTGTTTCATACCAGCCGAAGACCTCTGAATTTGTTAGCCCATCAATTCCTACGAGTCATCGACACTTCTTATAGGCGTCCTTGCCTCACTTCAGAGTATGTTCACCATTTAGAACTGTCATCTTCTGTTATCAACTACCCCGAAAGGTGTTGTAGTTATCTACACCAACATACATCTTCAGTTACAGTCTCACATTTTGGTTACATGACACGAGCATGGGGCATGCCCGCCTTGTTTGTACATAGATTTTCTTTCTATCCCTAGAGAAAGGTTTGGGTCCCACAGTTTTCCCTCTCCCTCCGACGGATCACTCTTGCAGTTCCTCTCAAAACTCTTCATTACAATGACACTCTTAGTAAAAGAAAAATTTATGTATTTCGGCTATACGTATGCTCCTAACCTCACACATCAGGGGGCATATGTTATCACTAAAATTTCGTCCACAACATATAACGCAAATGGTTACAGAAACATATCAATTCCAACAACAATTAGTTCACCTGCAACATTGAAATGCATTCAAAAGGCAAAAAACTATAGAATTGGGTCAAAAATTGACATGCGCAAATTCACCAAAGGAAGCACGCGCACAGTGCACGGTGTGCGCGGGCTAACAAATCCCTCAGAGCGCACAATCGCCAAGTGCGCGACTGTGTATGAGAAAATCCGCACACTTCTATGAACGATACATTTATGGATCTTGTCGTCCCCCCAACCACTTATGGACCAACTCCCAACTTGATTTGACCTTCATATTTGAGTGAAATCCGAATGGGGGGCTGGTCAAGGACTAGAGGGTTCCCTAAAAGGCCCCTTGTTCACACCAAGAACCAATTACATTTTTCCTTGAATAAATGATATAAATAAGAGCCATGGGTGCACTAAGAAACCAATATCTTCATAGTATTGTTATGCTTCTTGAATTCTCCCTTGAGAATCCTCTTTTCTCTTAGGAGCCTTCAAGCATCATTGCAATAGGCCATTCCACTCACCTCTTGAGGGAATAGTTATTTTTGTCTTCACCATTTTCCATTTTTCTTCCATTGTAAGAAGAGATCTCCATTAGGGAACTCAATATCCCTCCCAAGGAGGAAGAGGGGACTCATAAGTCCTCATTTTTATCTATGGTGTTTTTCCTACTAATATATTGATCCATTGGTAGCATTATGTTGGTCATTGGTTGATTTTTATGGTTCTAAGTTTCTCATTCTTTCTAAGTTTTATTTCTTAGTTGTTTGAGTTTGTCTCTTTGTTTATTACATGTGTTTGGATTGTTTAACCCACTCAAAAACTCTTGTCTTGTCTAGTAGGCTCATCTAGACATGCAAGTGTTGTTGTTTTTCTCACCCAAGTGACAAAACCAACACAACAGTGAATACCTGCCCGAGACGCAAGGAAAACAATGGATATAATGTAATATGTTAGTTTTACAAGCAAGTTAATCCTGTTGTCCCTAATTGTAGCAAAAATAAATGATATATATCAACTCAATAGAGATAACAAAGGCTGCAATATAAGTGCTAAGCATATGATAAAATAAACAAGAGGCAAGCTAGTGAATGCTAGCTCAATTCACCTATGATTAAGAAATAACTTTAGCACAAAGAGGGAGGATGAAACAAAAGGTTAATGCAATGATATTATCAGCCTTATGGCTATATAAAACCAAGCATAACAACAAAAAAATCAGCCACAAGAAACCACCTCTAACTAGCCCAATAGGTGCGCTAGGCTTAGTAGAGAGTTAAGGCAAAGTTAGGGATAAATCCTAGGGTTATTTTTCTGCATCCCTAATGGATGTAGGTTAGTTTTGTAACAATAGAAAGAAGTTGTGGTTGAAAGGGGATGCCTTATGAGGCAAGGTAGCCAAAGGCTCAAGGAACAATTTCCCAAAGAGATAACTTTAAAACTTGAAATTTGTACGTTTACCAAGGCAACAATTTATTTCTCCAATGCAATAAGTAAATGACTAGTGCCTTCAATTAAAGGGTTAATGGAGTCAAGCAAACAAATATATAGAGGTACTACCTCCTTTGGGGTGTAAATTCTCTTACTCCCCAAGGCAAACATCCCTAGCTAGGGTTTAGTCTAAGAGGGTGTATACGCTTATATTTCTCTTAGCAAACCCTTGTTAAACCAATAACATTTAAGAGTAAAGTGATGGAGACTAAGGTGGGGGTGTATGCCCTTATACTCCTCACCTAGATCTAGCAAATAAACTTGACTTGAATAACAAATGATAGCATAATGTAAAAATACCTTACCAATTCAAAAAAAAAGCTAAGACAAACAACCACAATAGCTATAAAGAAGCCTTCCAAGGCTATCATATCACTTCCTTCAATCAAATATAAAAAAAAATTATCCATATAAAAGAGCACAAGAGAGAGACCTAGCCAAAGATAACGAAAATTTTAGTCCAATACTTCTCCAAATGAGAGAGTTATGTTATGAAATGAGATCTTATGATCTCTATTTATACAAACTATCTCCAAAATAGTTTGTCCACATAATTTTAGGGTAAACCACAATACTAGGGGTCAACAACCCTAATATTTCCCCTTTACACAAGTAATATTAAACAATTCACTTAAAATTTACTTTTACACAAAAATAAACCCTAATTCAAAGTGATGTCACCCCTTTAGGGATCGTTTTGACACTAGGAGCAAGTCATTGGTGTTGGAGGAGTGTAGTTAGGCTTCCCAAAGCCACATGTCAAGCATACAAGTAACTTCCTTCATGGTAAAAGCCTCATTCTCCTCAAAATTTCCATGTTTCAATGAGTGGTAAGCTCACCACCAAACCCTAGCCCCCCTTGGTGACGTCATGCTCCTAAAGATGAAATTTTGCCTCTCCTAGGCAAAACGTTTGGCATGCAGGGGCTAGGTTATGTCTCTCAAGTCATCTTCTAGGCCTCTGAAGTTTCATCTCTCTCATCCAACATGCGGGCCCTTGACATATATCTGTGGTCTTCAAGCCCCCATGGAAGTCGAAGCTAGGCTTGTTCCTCCAAAACTCTCCACCAACTAGGTCCTGCAAAGACAAATAAGCACACCCTCCAAGGATCTCAAGTCAAAGTTTCATGATAAGTAAATCAAGTCAATAAATGATCCACCTAAGCATGTGCATCAAAGATTACACAGTCAAACAATTAAGTGCTCAAATAAATTATGCGACTTGCCAAGCTTGGATATGGGAGGGTTGACAAGGTATCCTATTGGGTAGATCTTTCCCTAGGTCAAGGAGTGTTTCCAAGAGATCCATTTCTAAGCTATATAAAGTGGATGAAGTGGTTAAGGATAAGGACTCAATAAGCATGGGGTTCATGACATACAAGGGGTTGTAGTGTCTCATTCATGGGTGCCTTTGTAGAGGGTGTTTGGCACCTTCGTTTACAATGCAATTTTTTCCAAGCCCATATTTTTTCCATTCATTATTTCTTTCATAATTTAAGGACACGTTTAAGGCCACTGTCTTGGCGTGATGTCCAGATAATGAAAATTTCACTCACAAATACCTAGCGGAAATGAGAAGGTTGGCTCGTGATGAGACCCCCTTTCTCTCAACCATGCAACTGAGAGCCATTATCCTCGTTTGGTGACCATATGATTGTAATGTCATACCACTAGACATCCATGATCATGATAGGCCGACTCATGATGAGACCTCCTATCCTACAACTAACCCTTTAAGCATTCATAATCATTATTCTTGTGGGTCCCCCTTTTCTTACAAATAAGCATTTCATTGCTTTCTTGGGGGATCCCTGGGCGAAGCATCTGGAAGGTTTATACACAGGATTTTATCTTTTACCCAACACCAATCCCTCTAGGTCTTCATCCCCTTCTTTCCATAGAATGAAGGGAAACCCCTTCTTGCGTCAATACACCCTAAAATTCCAAGAGATAATGAAACAAAGGGTTTAAGTGATGAAAAGTGGTAAGTATGGCTGAGAATGGTACGCTGGCTCTTCAAGGGAGTTCCTAGTAGCAAACCCATTACAAAGGAAGATCACTTGCTAGGGTACAATGTCAACCACCAAGGGGAAACATGGCAAAAGACATAATTTCCAAGCATATGTCATGAAATATAAAGTAGTGTAAGATAAAACATACTCAAATGCCTCAAATATTGAAATAACACTTACCATAATACCTGACTTGTACCTCATGGAGCAAGGCCTTGTTATCACCATTTTGTGGATAAGTAAGGAGATCATGTCTTGAGGCCCTCATGTTAGAGATATGGAGTGCCGAGAGACTACATGACCAACAATACCCTTTTTCACATATGGAAAACCCTCTCACCACCACAGATGGTCACAGTTTTCCATCTGGCATTGTTTAGTTCTATTTGATGATGTCAATCAGAGTTCATTTAATCTCAACCCGGGAAGGTAAACTTAGAAGTGCCACCTATAGGTCTAGAAAGATTTCTAATTTGTCCGAGATCTTTGGTTATTTTACAAGAACATATTCAACAAGATCTCTTCCAACAACTAAACAAACCTAGATCTAACATTCATTGAGATCCTAAGGTTCTCTTACAAGAACACTTGAATTTTAGGATCTCCTCCAATATTAGAACATCTAATAAAAACTTT
>ML838662.1:44900-66905 GCA_009831015.1 Picea engelmannii
CATTTGTGTTTCAGCATCTACGTTTCAACATCTGAGATTCAGCATTTGTGTTTCAGCATTTGCGTTCTAGCTTCTATGTTCCAGCATCTGTTCTCCATACACAATCGATTGCCATCAATGACAACCTTGATCATCTGCGTCATCTCTGCTGTAGCCATATTTCCAACAAAAACATTCCACCAGATAACTTGACAACAAAATTAATTGCTCTTACTCATTTATTGCATCATTTTTGGAACAAGATATGAAGTAATTATTCTCCAACTCCAATCACATACATTTGATGAAAATATCTTGTCTTTGGTCCAGAAGGACTTCTCAGTTTATAGCAGTCTCAAAATAGTGATCAACAACCAAAAAAGAAAGAGTTCTTACAACAACAATCGACCCTTGATTAATTGGTCGATGTCCTTATTTATAATATAAAATTCAATCGAAATTAACGGCTAAGTACAGTTTGAACCAAACAAAACTCGCCACATGGTGTTATCATCTAATAGTTTCTTCAACAGTCCACTCAAGATGTTTCTTAAAAAGGGTGACTCTTTTCATATTCAGACCAGCTGATAAATAATTTTTCACAAGTGTTGGCCCACAAAAATATGTGTTGTTCCATTGGAGCCACGTATATCCCCTTGATGTCTACTGCATGAGCTCGGTACTTTGTTAGAATGAAGTTCAATTGCTGAAGCATGGTTTGGGCTCTGATTGGATGTTTTGAGAACTGTTGTACTTTCCCTGGCCTTGCATCGATTATCTTTGCGAACTCTTTGGTCCAAAGTGAGTCCTGTTCAACATATAACTTGACCACTTCACTCAGGTCGATAAACTTATCATGGGTGCCGAACTCGAGTAGCCCGATGTACTTCATTATTTTATTGATTTTATCCTAGTGCTTCTGGCATCTGGTCCATTTTCCTTGGATTTCTTTATGTGGGTATTGAGACATTTTAGCCCAGTATTCCGCTGATTGCTTCATGCGATTGAGACTACTTTTAACCACAAGATGAATGCCATGTTCTTCCTTCTCTCGGCCCCGCTGGACTGCCTCAATGTACTCGAGCCTTTATACCACATACTGCACTTTCTCATACCATCGCTCCATCTCCTTACATGTCGCGAATTCCATGAGAGTGTCCTCCTGGAAGTCGGCTACATTTGAGATTAACAGGTGCCTTTCCTTCTTGAACTCATTGTAAACTCTACTGAACTCATATTTCAGATAAACAACGGTCTGCATAGCACCCTTATAGTATTCGAAAATATGGCGCAGGTGTTCAAGCTCCTTCAGGGTGTCGGCCAATTCCTTTTCATCCCTCCTGGATCTATCCTGGATGGCATATGAAAGGGATTTTCCTATGCCGATTAGTTCAGACGCACAGGCATATGCAGTGTTGATTAAGTTCTCCTCTCTGGTAATCAAGATGGATTTATCCAAAGTGATCCTTCTCTTCTTTGCAGTCCTTTGAACGATGGCCTTACTCTTTTGATCGTAGGAGATCACATAGATGTCTACTACCTCATCTACCAACTCTGGTATCTGTTAATCACCCCATGTGAGGCTGTCTCCCAGGCTACTCGTGGTGGATATATGTTCTAGAGTGGGCTCTCAAACCTCATCATTTTGTCTTGTAGGTTTGACCTCTATTTGTTGCTCGTCAGGGATTTGGATATTGGGCGAAATAGAGATGTGGGGTACACATTTGTTGCTTACTTGTCCGTCGACTATAGAACTGCCAATTTCCTTTTGTGACGATCCTTTCTCAGTATCCTTTGGTTTAGGTTGATCATTCGGATTTGCTTTGGTTTCCGGCTTATCGGGTTCTTTTGTGTTGAGGCTACCTTCGACTTCTGTTTCCTTTTGTGAGACCTACTTGTATTGAACCTCGGGCTCAGGGGAAAAGGTTTTCTCGGGACCTTCTTCCTCTTGGAACCGCACCGAGGTGTCGCGAGTGGGGTTTGGACTCTCATCGTCGCTGTATATGTGTGTAAGTGTGCTCAAGGGATTGGGCGCTTGTGTTTCTATCGACACCCGACCTGTCTCTGGTTGAGCTGCCCCTACTTTCAAGGGATTGATTGGCGATGTTGTAGATTCAGGGTTGCCTAAACCATTGGTGTTATCGAGAACTATAGCACCAGGATCACTTGACTCTGTCGGGACGCTTTGGACGGTAGTTGAAATCGCAGGTCTTATGATAAGGTATGAGTCATGTTGCATCCGCTTCATTAGTAGACGAGTTTGTTGGTATAAAAGTGCACCCCTTTCTTGTGTAGTTTGATATTCAGGGAGATCCATGATTTTTGCTGGGGATTCCTGATGATCTCCCGCAGCCTTAATGTCTTCTTGGGGATCACTTATTCCTTCCTCCAATTCATATGTTACTGCTCCTGCCAGGTGTGGGCCAATTTCTTGAACTACTTGCTCCAAATACGTTGCCTTCTCTTTGTAGTTCATAGATTTAAACCTGGTTCCTCAAGGATTAGCCTTCCTAGTCTCCACCTCAGCACAATTTTGAGTGTTTTCAGTGAAAATTTCATCTTCGAACCGGTCATGGGCATAAGGAAAACAAGATGATACTTGCGATGCATGTTGTAGAACAAGGCCCTTGGGATCATGTTTTCGGAATCGACCATTTTGGAGCTGAAATTCTAATTGACCTAGCCCAAGTTGCTTATAATGCGCGGTGTCCTTGACCATGCAGAAGCCAATATGACACCCATACGGTATGAAATCCCACTTCTTGTATTTTACTAAAGTTGTGTTGTATCCCTGCAGGATGGTTTGATAGCAAATTTCCCCTAACACTAGCCGGTCGGGAACATAAATGGGTAATAAGTGGGGTGACCCCATGGCACCGAAAATCCTGATGTAGGTTTCTCTTTCATCTAAATACTAGTGACCAATTTTGGCTATAACCTTCTTTTCTTCATCTGACAGCCTAGGGAATTCTTTCGTGAAGAGAAAAAAATAAATGCGTGCAATAAACTGATCACAGATAATGGCATAGGATTTCTTGTACCTATTTTCCCATAAGATGCTGAAGTATACATGGACCGCGAGCTCTGAAGAATGCCAATTTAGGTTCATCCCAAAGAAAGTGTTCCTGGCGCAGATGGCGTCCAGTAGGTACGAGGCCAGGTAGAAGGCGGGGGTATCTCCCTCCTTCGACACCTGAGCCTGTCTTATGCAACTGATCAGCTTTTTGGAGATGATGGCACCCCAATTGAAGCCTGCGCCTGAAATGGTGACTGTAAAAGTCAGAGGGTTACAAGATTATGAAAATTGGGAGCATTCCTTCTCCCCATGTAACCTGCAGAGTAGATCCATGAGATATATGTATGGTTCCCCGAGATTGGCTGTTCGGTACCAGTCAACAGTTCAGTTCATGAAGTTTTTGTCTTCTCTCCACCAAGATGCCATGATTTTGCTAGTATTGTGTGATGCATAGAAACTTAGGACGAAATCAGTGCTTAGTTTTAGCTCAGAGTCCTTGAGCTTGTAGTAAATTTGAACTTTTGATGGGAGGAAAACCACGACACATTCACTGTTATCATCATTAATCATACATTTTTGCATTAGCGTGGTCAATAAGCCACTTAAGGAGCTCAATGCAAGGAAAGAATGGAGACCGACTTGCCACCATGTGCAAATAAGCCCTAGGAATATTTGGGAGGACATCGTCATCGAGCTTCCTTGTCTCAGGGTCACTGTGTGGGGTATACTCGAGGGGTTCTTCCATCTTGATTTTCTTGAACACTTCTTCCCAGTGAGGAAAAGATGTCTTGGCTCCAATACTCGCCTCTATATCTCCGAATGCTGGGGGCTGGGCAAAGGGATCCTTGGTGATCGTCTTAATGATAGACACCGTCTTGGGAGGGAACTCTAATTGTCTTGCAACTGTTGAGGGGGAGCCCTCTCCTACTTCTGATTCTTGTAGATTTGGCACTCTTGGTGATTTCCTGGTGGAAGGCTTCTTTAGAGGCATTGTCCCTGCAATTAAAACCCGCCCTTTAAAAACGTATACTGAGCAGTGTTGGGTGAGGACATATAAAATGGAGCGTAAACCGTTAAGCAGACTCATACCTGTAATGCTTTCTAAGATAACTGTTTAATACTCACTGGACTTTGGATGCTTTTTCTAGACTGTTAGCTTCACTGTTCTATCTGTTCTGAATTTCTTGTTGCACAAAATGGGATCACACAAAATGGCTTGAAAAGGATATAACTGGGGAGATACTATCAATCATATCAATTATTTAATATGAGTAATGAATGCAGATTTAAAATAAACCTCTATCAGATTTCCATTGATAAATATTGACTGGTTGACGGTGTAGGCACGGATGGAGATGCATTGTATCAACAAGTTTAACGGTTCTTTTTTATTTGTGCACGAGTCAGTAACTAATGCGCGATCCACGAATTAACTAATAACTGTAAGTGAAACGTACCTAACACATTCAAGAGTTAAGATGTCTCATGACGTCACGTCACCCGGTGAATGGATTGGGGGTCAGCTAGTATCTGTGTGTACTCTCGATACTATCCTTTTGATAAAACTTCCATCGCCGATGATATCCGGGATTGGTGATCGGGAGAAAGTTCAGGTACGTAGTCTATTAGTGGGTCATAAACTTTCGTCTTCGGAAACGTTTCGGGAGTCGACGATCGACGAAGTCATTATTCTATTTGCACGACACTTACTATTATACTTAGCTACCGAAGTCGAATGAATCGATCTTCGACAAAGTCCCTGCTGAGGCTTGTTCGCATAAATAAAATCTTTCATCGGCCCACGCCGATGAAGGTCGACACTCGGCTACTTTTGAATTCTCAAACGATTTCTCCATCTTTAAATTTTACCGATGCCTAACTTTGAGTAGTCGTTAAAATCCCTTTTAAAGTTAAGATGACTCTTTGTTGTATGTTTAAGAAAACTTTACTTAATTCAAACATGAAACAAATAAGATAAGAGAAAGTATCAGTTTCATACCGAAGCGAAAACAATAAAAAATGTAAAATATCGGGTGGTACCGAAAAAGAAATGGTCCCAAACCTTTTAGAGTGTGTTGAGTGCTCAACAAATGGAGATTCACTGGGCGAATGCAGAATCTCTGGTTCCCCTTTGTTTCCCTTAGGGTAATAATTCTACAGAGAACATGAAACACACATTATATATATATATATATATATATATATATATCTATATTTATTTATTTATTGAAAGTATTGTTTTAGGGCTTGGCCATTTACTAAGAGGGCATCAGGTTCCCCCCTCATATTTTGAAACCGATAAGTACCTGCCCCGATTTTCTCGGCCACCTAGAAAGGCCCGAGCCATAGGCTATGAAACTTGGAGTGTTTCCCTTTTGGTTCATTTTCTCTATCCCACTTCAGAATTAAGTCTCCTACTTCAAAGCTCTTTTCCTTAGCCTTATGCTTATCAAACCATCTTTTCACTATTTGTTGGTGAGCTAGGAATTTTGACTTAGCCTTTTCTCTTTCTTCTTCCAGCATGAGAAAAGTGTTGATTCTTTGTTGCATGGCCGAGGATGGTTCATCATTGGAATCTTGGGCCAATTGAAGAGATGGAAGATAAAGCCCACTTGGGAGGATGGATTTTTGTCCATAAACCAGAAAATATGGTGAATATCCTATAGCTTCTTTCGGTGTGACCCTATCGTCCCGTAGAGCATTATGAAGTAGACTATGCCAATTTATTTGGTTATCTGTAACCGTCTTCTTTAATATCCTTACCAGGTTTTTATTTGTGGATTCCGCCACACTGTTTCCCTGAGAGTAATAATTTGCAGAGTACTTGATTATGATCCCTTTGTCCAGAGAAAACTATGTCAATAAGGTAGAAGAGAAATAAGCTGCATTGTCAAAGACCAGAACAGAGGGAACACCAAACCTTGTGATCAACTTTTGTTCTATAAATTGGATTACTAGATTCTCATTTACTTGAGTCAAAGGAATGGCCTCTACCCATTTTGTGAAATAATCAGTGGCAGTAAGAATATACTTGTGTAATTTTGAAGAGCTCGGGGTAATTTCCCATATTATGTCTAACCCCCACTATTCAAAAGGCCTCGAGATAGTCACAGGCTGAAGTGAGACTGCTTCCCTTTTCTCCCTTCCAGCGCTTAGTTGACAAGTCTTACAGTTCCTAGCGTAGGTATGAGCGTCTTTGAACAAGGTGGGCCAGTAATAACCAACTCTCAGAATCTTATGAGTGGTGGTGTTTCCTGAAAAATGTCCCCCAATGGGGCCGTCATGGAGTTCTTGTAGCACTTTATTAGCGTCTTCTCGTTCGAGACATCTCAATAGTACTCCATCATAGTTGATTCAGAAGAGTACCGAATTTATAAGGCGACACTGTGCATATTTTAACCTTGGGCTCTCCTTTCCCTAGGGTTGAGGTTCTCGGGACAAGTCCTGTGATGTAGAAGATAGGTTAAATCCTCGTACTAGGAGCCATGTCTTGGGGAGATGTATGCTACTTCGTTGCACCATAGTGTCATTTCATTTTCCCACCTGAAACCTCATTTGCTTGATCCTGGGCTTTGGTTGCGAGCTTACACAAACCTTGTCCTTTTACTAGTTTGGCAGGTTTTATATCTAGATCAAATTCCTGGACTACTGCCATCCAGTTCCCCCTTCTTTCTCCCATTTCTTTCTTGGTAAATAGGGATCAGACTGCAGGGTGTGGCACAATCACCTTTGTGTGATTCTTGAGGATGTAAAATCTGAAATGATTTATGACCTTATAGACCGCGTAGGCCTGTTTTCTATGGCAGGATAATTGAGCTTGACTCCTTGAATATTGGTACTCATAAATGACACCGGGGCTTCGTTATTTTCATCATCCTTCTGAGTCAAAACCACAACTAGTGATTGGTCGAAGGCAAAAGTATAAAGGTTAAAGTCTCTATTGAAATCGGGGCTTCGCAACACCGGTGCCCGGGATATGCCAACTTTGATATTGTTGAAAGTGTCTTTTCGCTCATCATCTCACTTAAATTCGACATTTTTGTGAATCATCTTTTGTAAGGGTTTGATGATTTCAGCAAAATCGGGAGTAAATTTCCTCACAAAATTGATTTGCCCCAAAAAGGACTGCATAATTTTCTTGTTATGGGGCAAGGAAAGTTGAGCTATGGCTTTAATCCTTTCGGGGTCTATGCAAATCCTGGCTTGAGATATAATGTGACCTAACAACTTACCTTCCTTGACACCAAAGATAGTTTTCTTGGGGTTCAGAGATATACCTTCTTTCAGACACCTTTCAAAAATCCGAGTTAAGTGTTGGATGTGTTCTTCTTTATTCTTCGAATACACTGTTACATCATCTAAATACACTACCACACACCTATTGATAAGTCCTTAGAAAGCTACGTCCATGGCCCTTTGGAAGGTTTCTTCTGTGATGATTAACCCAAAAGGCATGCATTTATAAGCGAAGGTTCCCCATTTGGTTTGGAAGGTGGTTTTTAAACGATCTTCTTCTACAACCAATACTTGGTTATAACCTAAGAAATCGTCTAGTAGGGAGAAAATCTCCGAGCCCGACATGGTCTACAAGAGTTGTTCCATCGACGAGACATGATAATTGTCCTTTTCGAAAGCTCTGTTGAGGTTTCGAAAATCCACGCATAATCAGATTTCTCCCGACTTTTTCCTCACCAAAAAAAGATTTGCTACCCAGGTGGAATGTCTAACTTGGAAAATTATCTTCACATCTAAAAGCTTCCTTAACTCCTGATACATGAGAGGTTCCAGGGATGGATGATACCTTTGGAGCTTTTGCTGGAAAGGTTTTATTTTGGGTTTCAATGGGATGGTGTGTTGAATATTGCGGGTGTCATATGTTTTAAAATCCTTATAGGACCATTCGAAGATGTCCTGATATTGTCTAAATAATTTGAGGTAGGCTTTCCTCTGTTCCTTAGATATGGTTTTGCCAAGGTTCACATTCTTCGGGTTCTCTGGGGTTCCAATATTTACAGTTTCATGGAGGGGGAAAGAGCTACCAGTATTTGCATTTTTAGGTCCTTTAAATCGTTCCTTCAGATTAAACAGATTCTCTAGATTAGATACCCCCCTCGGGATTGTGTGAGCCTTTGGTTCTATCTGAAGACCGGTTCCTGTTGATTTCTCTTGAAACTCTTCATCGTCAATAGAGAGATCTTTGAAATTGTCTTAGTTGGTTAAGAAGTTTATGATCTGTTCATCTCCCTCAAATACTTTCCAATTAGAAATGTTATTAGGTACTGATGGTTTGTAGAGTAGTTCTACAGTGAATTAGGAGGCTTCATAATATTCTAGAGGGGACAGTCTAGAAGCGACCGTGGCTAAGGAGTCGGCAAGAATATTCTTTTCCCTCAGAATCACCGTGATATTGAAAGCCTCAAAGCGCTCTATTAACCTATGCACCTCCTACTGGTAGTTCTTAAGATGAGGGGAATTGCAGTGTATAGTATTCATTACCTATCTAACAATAATTTTAGAGTCTCCGAAAACTTTCTATTCTTTGACATCCAGATCTATGGATTTCTTTAACCCTTGTACTAGAGATTCATACTCAGAAATGTTGTTGGTACATTCAAATTTGAGTCTACATGACAGGAAATGACGTTTACCTTTATGGTCGATGAGGATGCACCCTGCTCCTGACCCTTCTTGTGATTTAGATCCATCAAAATAGAGGGTCCAAATGGGTGAACGACAGTCGCTCCTTTATCTTTTCTCTTTAATGTTTTGTTCTTCGATATTTTCTCCCATAATTCCAAGCACAGAGTTTTGGTAGAAGAGAGAGTCTCCCATCGACATCAGTGATTCTTCTTGGTAAATCATTTCGGAGTTTTGAGTAAACAAAACATTAGATAGGAGAGGAGCAAAGTTCCTGAAATGGGAATCACAGGAATAATTACCCAACATGGGAAAGTCCATGGATGCGGGTTCATTCGGGGTTTCGAGATCAATGACCGTATGGTTCAGATATTTCTCCCTATCGATCCTAATCATGTTGTTGTATCCCTTCAATGGTAGCCAAAGGTGTGCCCAATCTTTACTAAAATATCCATTGAGCTTTTCATACCAATATCAGCTCAACAATAGCCCATATGCCTATGGGATATCTACTACAATGATGTCAATCACTTGCACAAAATTAGGATGTGTCGCTATCCTGATCATCATATATTAGAGATCTCCCATGACCTTGACTTGGGTTCTATCTAATTGTATAACATGCTTATCACTTTTGAGAGGGACAACGCCTAATTTATTACAAATGGCCAAGGGCATCACGTTGGAGGATGCTCCAGAATCTACCAAGCAATTGTGAAGGTTCCTGTTGAAGACTTCAAACATCAGGAGGAAAGGTGGAACAAAGGGATTTTCCCTTTTATCTCTCGAACATGTGTTAATAGTCGGCTTGCTCACTGGATCGGTGGAAGACATATTTCTTTCCAGATTTCTTGCCACCACCAGGTTTCCTATGGAGTTCAGAGCCTGCAGCAGAAAGTGTTTCTGCTGGGGGATCCTACACATGTTCATAACGGATATGTTAGCCATTAAAATTTTCAAATCTTCTACCATGTTATAATCTAGTTTGGGTGATTCCCAGGTGTGAATGTTTATAGGCTTCTTGGCTAAAGAGGAAGGTGTTTTCGGGCAATCGGGAGTTTCCTTACTCTTCGAGACCTGGGTGGTGTCGACATCCTTCGATCCAGGCAGACCCTTACTGCGCGTCTGTATTGACGAGACTTCTGCGGGTTGTTCTTGGGACTCAAACAGGTCGATGGAAGGCATGATCAAGTCGAGATCCCATATCAGCATGGCCGCGTCTCGTGGTGGATCAATCTCTTCCTGATCGGCACTATTGATAGCCGAACTACTTGGTTGTTCAGTTAGAGAGACTTCCTCTAGGAATAGATTGGCCATCAAATTCATGGCATGTACCCATTGGGGGCAGTTTCTTTCAGAGTGGTTTTCCTAGTGATACGTGTAGAAAGAATAAGATGTGATGTTCCCTAGATCAATATTTAATTTGGTTGGTGGAGGTTTAATTGCTTTGAACGATAGGTTTCTTTTAAAGAAAGGCTTATAGGGCCTTTGGCCTGGGTTTCCCTCCCTTGCACTTCTCTTCATGTTTATAATCTCATTTGATAGTTTCTTAACCATGCGTTGTAGATCCTCTATATCTCCATTACCCTTGTCGGGAGTTTGTTCGATCGGTTTCCTCGACGGTCTAGTTAAAAGGAGTCCCCTCCTAGGAGGGGGCTGGGTCTCTCTTTTCGCTAAAGAAGCCTGACCTTCCTTACATCCTTTCATCTATAACTCTATCATCTTGGCTTATTCAAAATTCTCCGCAAGGGTTTGCTTAGCGTCTCTTTTCACAAACATAGAAATTGAAGTCGGAAGCACATTGGCATAAACCTCGATTTGCAATTCTTGAGTTGGTTTCGCCGCAGGCTAGAATTTGTTTAAAATGGTCGTGAATATTTGATTGAAATCCTTGACCCTCTCTTTTGGGGTCATGGTGGTTGTGAACAACTCAACCATCAGGGCTCCCGTAGTAGTTTCTTCTGCAAATTTGTCTAAAAACTCTTTTTGGAACTTAGTCCAGCTGGTTATAGATCCTACTGGAAAATTAAAATACCACGTGGAAGCAGAATTTTCAAACATGTAGGGAAAAATTATGCATAATACATCTTCATGTTGAACGTTCATCATCCTGATCACAAGTATGAATTTATTGATATGATCTTCAGGTAAACCCGAAGTCTCGAGATCATACTTGGGGAGCAGCTTTTCCGGGTGCCGGGGAAGATTATGTACTCGTGAAGGGATGACCACAACGTCTCTGACCAACCAAGGTTGGTTGTTTTGAAGGGGGATTTCCCTTTCCTCCCCATGATCATTATTACCTTCCATATCTTCAGAATCTGAGTTGAGCTCCTCTTCTTCCGAAAAATCGTTTGGCTCGGAGATATTGCCGTCTGGCATTTTAGGTATTAGATCAAGAGGTTCTTGGATTTCGGTAATCATGAAATCTATCAAGTCTTCTACGGAGTGTATGAAAACTTCTTCAGTAGTACTAACCACTGGTCTTCTTTGTTGTTTTCTTCAAGGAAGGATAGGAGCTAAGGACAACGCGCTGGTTTTCCAGGCGTAGGCTCTAGTGATTCTTCGACACTGATTCACTTCCTCGTGAGGAAGGGTGTAAGGTATTTCAGGGTGAAAAGGTTCTTCCTCGTGCTGGGGTGAGCTATCCATTTTGGGAATACTTAGTGTGTGTGGGCTGTCTTGTGATGGACTAGCCATGCATGTGGGTTGTTACAAATCTGTAGGCTATTTGAAATGATAGATAACATATATATTCAGCCATTCATTCTCAGGCCCTCCTTCTAGCGCCAATTTTGTTGATGGGTCTTAAATCCCTTGACTCAATAGCAGGAACCAAACCCACCACCGAGGCCCAATTAGACTCTGCAACGTTTAATATGGAATGGTTCTCTAGATCTTGCGATCTGGCTGATTTATCGATGAGATTTATGTTTTCTTGTGAAGTCTCTTCCTTTAGTTAAGATGGTTCTTTTTCTGTACTTATCTTGGGTGGGGTTGGTATGAGAGATGCAAGCCAGTATAAACCAACTTGAAAAATAACATGACAAAGTTTTAACTATTGGGAAGAGGTCGAGCTTGGGATAACCCGCTGCTCAAGCATGCAGACAAAGATTCTATGACAAAAGGCCTAGTACTAATACATTAACCAAATGAGCACCCAATTACTGTATGAGAAAACTAATTAACAAAAAGAAAACACATAGGTAATCAAGATCACGGTAAGAAAAATAATTCATCTACCATAACATTCATCACATAACAACACAATGATTTTATCTTCATCATTAAAGCAAAGAACATAAAAAATTTACACCAGATAACTTGACAAAAGAATTAATTGCTCTTACTCATTTACTGCATCATTCTGGGAACATGATAGGAAGTAATTCTTCTCCAACTCCAATCACATACATCTGATGAAAATAGCTTGTCTTTGGTCCAGAAGGACTTCTCAATTTATAGCAGTCTCAAAATAGTTATCAACAACCAAAAAAGAAAGAGTTCTTACAACAACCATCGATCCTTGATTAATTGGTCGATGTACTTATTTATAATATAAAATTCAACCGAAATTAACGGCTAAGTACAATTTGAACCAAACAAAAATCGCCACGTGGCATTATCATCTAACAGTTTCTTCAACAGTCCACCTGAGATGTTTTTTGAAAAGGGTGACTCTTTTCATATTCAGACCAGCTGATAAATAGTTTTTCACAAGTGTTTTCCCATGGAAATCTATGTTGTTCCATTGGAGCCGCGTAAATCCCCTTGATGTCTGTTGCATGTGCCCGGTACTTTGTTAGACTGAAGTTCAATTGCTGAAGCATGGTTCGGGATTTGATTGGATATTCTATGAACTGTTGTACTTGCACTAGCCTTGCATCGGTTATCTTTGTGAACTCTTCGGTCCAAAGTGAGTCATGTTCATCATATAAATTGACCACTTCGCTCAGGTCGATAAACTTATCGTGAGTGCCGAACTCGGGTAGCCCGATGTACTTCATTATTTTATTGATTTTATCCTAGTGCTTCTGGCATCTAGTCCATTATCCTTGGATTTATTTATGTGGGTATTGAGATAGTTTAACCCAGTATTCGACTGATCGCTTCATGCAATTGAGATTGATTTTACCCACAAACTAAATGCCATGTTCTTCCTTCTCTCGGCCCCGCTGGACTACCTCAATGTACTCGAGCCTTTCTACCACCTGCTGCGCTTTCTCATACCATCGCTCCATCTCCTTACATGTTGCGAATACCATGAGAGTGTCCTCCTAGAATTAATCTAGATTCGAGATTAACATGTGCCTTTCCTTCTTGAACTCATTGTAAACTCTACCGAACTCATCTTTTAGATACACAACGGTCTGCATAGCACCCTTATAGTATTCAAAAAGATGGTGCAGGTGTTCGAGCTCCTTCAGGGTGTTTACCAATTACTTTTCATCCCTCCTAGCTGTATCTTGGGTGACATATGAAAGGGATTTTCCTACGCCGATTAGTTCAGACGCACGAGCGTCTGCAGTGTTGATTAAGTTCTCCTCTATGGTAATCAAGATGGATTGATCCAAAGTGATCCTTCACTTCTTTGCAGTCTTTTGAATGATGGCCTTCCTCTTTTGATTGTAGGAGATCACATAGATGTCTGCTACCTCGTCTACCGACTCTAGTATCTATTTATCACCCCATGTGAGGCTGTCTCCCAGGCTACCTGCGGTGTATATATGTTCAAGAGTGGGCTCTGGAACCTCATTGTTTTGTCTTGTGGGTCCAACCTCTATTTGTCGCTCGTTGAGGATTTGGATATTGGGTGAAATAGAGATGTCAGGTACATGTTTGTTGCTTACTTTTCCATCGGCTGTAGAACTATCGATTTCCTTTTGTGACGATCCTTTCTTAGTATCCTCCAGTTCAGGTTGATCATTCGGATTTGCTTTGGTTTCCGGCTCATCGGGTTCTTTTGTGTCGAGGCCACTTTCGATTTTTGTTTCCTTTTATGAGACCTACTTGTCTTGAAACTCGGGCTCAGGGGAAGGGGTTTTCTCGGGACCTTCTTCCTCTTGGATTCATACCAGGGTGTCGCAAGTGGGCTCCAGACTCTCATTGTCACTGTATATGTGTATAAGTGTGCTCAATGGATTGGGCGCTTGTGTTTCTATCGACAACTGACCTGTCTCTAATGCATATGCCCCTCCTTCCAAGGGATTGATTGGCAATGTTGTAGATTCAGGGTTGCCTAACCCATTGGTGTTATCGGGAACTGTGGCACCATGATCGCTTGACTCTGTCGGGACGCTTTGGATGGTAGTTGAAATCGCAGGTCTTATGATAAGGTATGAGTCATCTGGAATCCACTTCATTAGTAGCTGAGTTTGTTGGTATAAAAGTGCGCCCCTTTCTTATGTAGTTTGATCTTCAAAGAGATCCCTGATTTGTGCTGAGGATTCCTTATGAGCTCTTGCAACCTCAATGTCTTCTTGGGGATCACTTATTCCTTCCTCTAATTCATATGATACTACTCCTGTCGGGTGTTGACCAATTTCTTGAACTGCCTGCTCCAAATACGTTGCCTGCTCTTCGTAGTTCATAGATTTAAACCTAGTTCCTTGAGGATCAACCTTCCTAGTCACCACCTCATCCCAGCTTTGAGCATTTTCAGTGAAAATTTCATCTTCGAACCGGTCATGGGAATAAGGCCAACAAGATGATACCTGCAACACATGTTGTAGAACAAGGCCCTTGGGATCATGTTTTCAAAATAAACCATTTTGGAACCAAAATTCTAATTGACCTAGCCCAAGTTGCTTAGCATGCATAGTGTCCTCGACCATGTAGAAGCCAATATGAAACCCATACGGTATGAAATCCTGCTTCTTGTCTTTTACTAAAGTTGCGTTGTATCCTTGCAGGATGGTTTGATAGCAAATTTCCCCTAACACTAGCCCGTCGGGAACATAAATGGGTAATAAGTGGGGTGAACCCATGGTGCCAAAAATCCTGATGTAGGTTTCTCTTTCATATAAATACCCGTGACCAATTTTGGATATAACCTTCTTTGCTTCATCTGACAACCTAGGGAATTCTTTCCTGAAGAGCAAAAATAAAATGCGTGCAATAAACTGATCACAGATAATAGCATAGGATTTCTTGTACCTGTTTTCCCATAATATGCTGAAGTATACATGGACCGCGAGCTTTGAAGAGTGCCAATTCATGTTCATCCTAGAGAAAGCGTTCCTGGTGCAGATGGAGTCTAGTAGGTACGAGGTCATGTAGAAGGCGAGGGTATCTCACTCCTTTGGCACCTGAGCCTGTCTTATGCAGGTGCTCAGTTGTTTGGATATGATGGCACCCCAATTGAAGCCTGCGCCTGAAATGGTGACTGTAAACGCCAGAGGCTTCCAAGCTTCTAAAAATCGGGAGTATTCCTTCTCCCCATGTAACCTGCAGAGTAGAGCCATGAGATATATGTATGGTTCCCTGAGATTGGTTGATGGGTACCAGCCAACAGTGGGTACTAGCCAGTAGTCCGGTTCATGAATTTTTTGTCTTCTCTCCACCAAGATGCCATGATTTTGCTGGTATCGTATGACACATAGAAACTTAGGATGAAATCAATGCTCAGTTTTAGCTCAGAGTCCTTGAGCTTGTAGTAACTCTGAACTTCTGATGGAAAGAAAACCCTGACGCATTCACCGTTATCATCATTAATCATACATTTTTGTGCAACTGCGTGGTTAATAAGCCACTTCAGGAGCTCAATGCAAGGAAAGACTAGAGACCAGCTTGCCACCATGTGAAAATAATCCCTACGAATATTTGGGAGGAAATCGTCGTCGAGCTTCCTTGTTTCAGGGTCACTGTGTGGGGTATACTTGAGGGGGTCTTCCCTCTTGATTTTCTTGAACACTTCTTCCCAGTGAGGAAAATCTGTCTTGACTCCAATACTCGCCTCTGTATCTCTGAATGCTAGAGGCTAGACAAAGTGCTCCATGGTGATCATCTTAATGACATATACTGGCTTGGGAGGGAACTCTAATTGTCTTGCAACTGCTAAGGGGGAGTCCTCTCCTACTTCTGATTCTTGTAGATTTGGCGCTCTTGGCGATTTCTTGGTGGAAGGCTTCTTCAAAGGCATTGTCCCTTCAATTAAAACCCGCCCTTTAAAAACATATACCGAGCAGGGTTGGGTGAGGACATATAAAATGGAGCATAAAACCGTTAAGAGGACACATACTTGTAATGCTTGCTAAGATAACCGTTTAATACTCACTGGACTTTGGACGCTTCCTCCGAACTATTAGCTTCGCTCTTCTATCTGTTCTGAATTTCTTGCTACGTAGAATGGGATCACACACAATGGCTTGAAAAGGATATAAATGGGGAGATTCTTTCAGTCATATCAATTAGTTAATACGACTAATGAATGCAAATTTAAAATAAACCACAATTGGATTTTTGCGGATAAATCTTGATTGGTTGATAGCGGAGGCACAGATGGAGATGCATTGTATTGGCGAGTTTAACGATTCTTTTTGATTCACACAAGAGTCAATAACTAATGCGTGATCCATGAATTAACTAATAACTGTAAGTGCAGCGTACCTAACACATTCAAGAGTTAACATGTCTCGTCACGTCACATCAACCGGTGAATGGACCGGGGGTCGGCTAGTATATGTGTGTACTCCCGATACTATCCTTTTGAT
This sequence comes from Picea engelmannii, assembly GCA_009831015.1. Lineage (NCBI taxonomy): Eukaryota > Viridiplantae > Streptophyta > Pinopsida > Pinales > Pinaceae > Picea > Picea engelmannii. The sequence goes on from ML838662.1 coordinate 61,245, forward strand.
AAAACCTCCATCGCCGAGGATATCAAGGATTGGTGACTAGGAGAAAGTTCAGGTGCACAGTTTATCAGCGGGTCATAAACCTTCGTCTTCAAAAACGTTTTGGGAGTCGACGGTCGGTGAAGTCATTATTCTATTTGTGTGACACTTACTATTATACTTATCTACCGAAGTCGAATGAATCGATCTTCGACAAAGTCCCTACCGAGGCTTGTTCGCATAAAGAAAAGATTTCATCATCCGACGCCGATGAAGGTCGACACTTGACTACTTTTGAATTCTCAAACGATTTCACCATCTTTAACTTTTACCGATGCCGAACTTCGAGTAGTCATTAAAATCCATTTTAAAGTTAAGATGACGCTTTGTTGTATGTTTAAGAAAATTGTACTTAATTCAAACATGAAACACATAAGATAAGTGAAAGTATTAGTTTCAAACCAAAGCAAAAATAATAAAAAATGTAAAATATCAGGTGGTACCCAAAAGGAAATGGTCCCAGACCTTTTAGGGTGTGTTGAGTGCTCAACATAGTCATTTAGGCTAAAATGACCAAATTTCACTTTTGACTTAAATTTCTTAAGTCAAAGTGAAGTTAGATATAAAGTACATAGTATTTCCCACTTGTGTTTATAGGCTAACAAACACAAGGGACCACTTTCCAAGGTACACAAATCTCAACAGACATTGCCATTATCTGGTCACCACACGAGGGCAGTGATCTTCAACCTCTCCTTAAAATTATGAAAGAATGAAAGAATGACAATTAATGGGCTTGGAAAAAATGCATTGCAAACACAGGTACCACACACCCTCTACAAAGGCACCCGTGAATGAGATACTACGACCCCTTGTATGTCATGAGCCCTATGCCCATTAAGTCTTGACCCCAACCAATTCATCCACTTTACATGGATTAGAGATGGATCTCTTGGAAACTCTCCTTGACCTAGGGAAAAATCTACCCAATAGGACACCTCGTCAACCCTCCCATATTCAAGCTTGAAAAGTCGCATAGTGTCCTTGAGAAATTAATTGTTTGATATAGTTATCTTTGATGCACATGCTTAGGTGGATAATTTATTGATTGGATTCACTTATCATGATGTTATGACTTGAGATCCTTGGAGGGCGTGCTCATTTGTATTTGCTTGTGGACAATTTTGGGAGAACAAGCCTAGATTGGGCTTCCATGGGGCTTCAATCCCACATGTTGGATGCCAAGGGTCCACATGCCAGATCACAGAGATGAAATATTGAAAGCCTATAAGACAACTGGATGGACCTAGTCCATGCTTCACTTGCCAAACAATTTCCTTAGGAGAGGAAAAACGTCACCTCCTAGGGAATGACATCACTTTTGGGGGCTAGGGTTTGGTGGTGATGTAGCCACTCATTGACACATGGACGTTTTTTAGGAGAAGAAGGTCTTCACCACAAGGAGATTGTATAGATGCTTGACATGTGGACTTTGGAGGCCTACCCATGCTTCTCGAACACCAATGACTTCTTCTAAGTGGAAAAATGTCCCCTAAAGGGGAGACATACAGGTAAAATTAGGGTTTTATTTGTGCAAAAGTGAAACTGTAAATAATTTTTTTAATATTACTTTGTTAAAGGGGGAAATATTAGGGTTGTTGACCCCTAGTCTTTTGGTTTACCCCTTAATTTATGGACAAGTCACCTTAGTGGCATTTTGTATAAATAAGAGATCATAAGATATCATTTGGATATAACTCTCCCTCTTGTGAGAAGTATTGGTCTGAAATTTTTTCTACACTTGGATTATTTTTCCTCTTGTTCTATGGCATAATGCTTTTTGGTTATGGTGTGATGATTATGGTGCACTATCTCTAGGAGGTCATTCTCTTGCTTTTATGGAGGTTTACTTTGGAATGTTAATGTTTTTTCTTGAATAGTATGGTCTCTTTACTTTGTTATTATCATTTATAATTCAAGATAAGGTTGTTTTGGCCAAGTCTATATAGGGAGTATAAGGATATACACCCTTATCCTAGTTTCCACCATAATTGCTAAGATTTTAAGGTTATTTTGCAAGGGTTTAGTTGAGGAAGTAAGAGGATTTACACCCCTCATATTCAAACCCTAGCTAGGCTACTTGCCTTGGGAAGTAAGAGGATTTACACCCCCAAGGATTTAGTAATCCTACCTCTTTCTTTTTGACCCCATTAACCCATAACTAAAGGTACTCGTCTTGGATTGGAGAAACAAATTATTGCATTGGGAAATGTGATTTTTGGTCATTTTTACTTCTTGCAAAGTGGATTGTATTCCTTGTGCCTTGGGAACCTCATAGTCATTAAGGAATCCCCATAAAGGGGCTACTTATTTCTGCTATTATAAAATTTAATCTGCAGCCATTAGGGCTGCATAAACCCTAACTCATTTGCTTGAATAACTCTCTTATAAACCATTGGATTTTGCTCAAAGTTTGCACACTTATTCTTCTTGGTCTAGCACACTTTTTGGAAAAGTTTGAGGGGTTTTCAGTGGCTGATTTTATTGTCGTAATAAATTGAATGTTACAACCATAAGGCTGATATAATTTTCCGTAGACAAGTGTTTACAACAACCTTATATTTTTATGCTAGAATGTTGGTTTTTCATCTTGAGTTTAGCTAGTCATTAACTAGTCTTTCTCTTGTATCTTCTACTTGATCTCTAGCATTTATTGAGAAGATCCTAGTACCATATTATTTCTGATATATATTTTTATATATTGCTGCAAATTAGTGACAACAAGCTTAAATTTCTTATCCAACTAACATACATCATTGCAAAATGGTTTTTCATGTGTCTTGGGCAGGTATTTCACCATTTACAAGTCACTCAACATACATGGAAACCCTTGGACCTTCCCAAGACTTCATTCCACAAATTTCACTCCACTTAGAATTGACCTATAGGGGCTCCACTTCCATCTACATCCATCTCCATCTCATCCCCCCTACGGTCACCGATATCGCCTCCCTAGAGTGACCTAGTCACCCTTGAAGTGAGAGACCTACATCGACGTGAAATTGTGTGTAGGATTTCCAAGTTGTAGCACTTTATTTTGTGGTTAGGTCAAGATTTTCCCAAACTACAACTTGCGCTATAACATTTTGGCGCTGTTTCCGGGGAAGATTTTTAATCTTCTTCGTACCCTAATGACACTTTGGTAAGCTATCCCAAAGCCTTTCCCTTAGCTTGCCTGGCGACTCCACCTAAGGAATGTTCGCTTTACCTTTTCTTTGATGAGATCATCTTGAAACTCATCTGGCGACTCCACCTTCCCAGAATCCTTCTTTCCCCAAACCTTTTCCCCTTGTCAGATTCAAACCTTCTAAGGTTGACCAAAGAATGCCTCCTCTCAAGTCTCCCGTTGCTAAAAACCTTTTCCACAATACCCTTCCCGGTGTTCTAATGGCTCGCCCTTGGGAAATATACCTCTACAAACCCCTTAAAATGGCCAATATCCAAGGTTAGCCTAACAAAATGCCAACAAGTGGTTGCCAAAGTTCCCCGGAAATAATGTGATAACTGATGAAGACCACATTTATCTCATGGGATGTGACATGGACAATGTAGGTATTGATCATGAAGATGTGGACATGAGGTTATTTGCTTCATCATTGACTGAAGAATCCCTTGATTGGTTCAAAGGACTCCCTGATAATCATATCACGTCCTATGATGCTTTTTCCAACTTATTCAAGAACAGATGGTCAAAAAAGTTAGATGATGGGACACTTGGGACCCAATTCAATCAAATAAAGAAAAAGGAGAATGAAACAGTAAAGGAATTCATTTCTAGATTTGACAGGTTGTACAATCAAATTCCAACAGATTATCGTCCCATGACATCATCAATTTGTCTCCTTTATATGAATGCTTTTGAAGGAAAGTTCCGATACATTCTCAAAGATAAAAATCCCACATCATTATTAGAGGCTTAAGAGTTCAATATTGACATTGAAGAGAATCTTATTGATTAAAAAATAGAACCTTTTCAGTACGCTCATACCAAGAAAAAAACAAGAACAAAGGTTTCCAACAATAGTGTTCCTGATCCAATTGCTCTCCTGACTTAGAAGATAGACAAAATAAATACTCAGTTTGTTCAGGTGCATAATAAACTTATGAACCATATGACTACAATGGAAAGAAATCAATCTGCTCCTAGACCTCAGTTTTCTAGACAACAAAGAGATGCCACCGGTTGGAAACCAAGACCTGATCAACAAGAGGCAAAGGCCCCAAATAATTTGAAATATTTTGGGACAGTTGATATAGAATCTTGGTGTCTCCCATGCCAAGAAACCGACAGGGAAGATGAGTTCCCCCGATGAGATAGAGATTATCTTGACGATATAAAATTCATGATTTGCAATTTCGATGATGAACAGGTTACCAAAGAACAAATCAATGAAGCTATAATAATAGGAGAAAGAGAGGGGAGACTTCGGGCCTTAAATAAATTGACAGATGATCAGAGGAAGGAATTAAGGAGGAGTGAAATTCTAACCTACATCAGAAGAAAAAATGGTTCAACCATGTTATCATTGAAATTTCGTCCGCACGTGGCGACAAGAACTCCGCATTGTCAAAATAGGACTAAAGTCATTCATGGCACATGATTAATTCCACAGCATTGCAAAAGGGTAAAAAACTATACAAAATGACCAAACAATTGAAGGGCGCTTTACAGAACTGGGGTGCATGCGCATATGCGCGTAACAACAACGTACAATGCGCGCACGATGTGCAGCTGTTGGGCAAAAAACCCGCGCACCTGCTAAACGACACATTTATTGAAATTGGTCGGCCTCCCAACCACTAATGGATCAGCTCCCAAGTCGATTTGACACCAAATCCGAGCTCAATCTACATGGTGGGCTGGTCAAAGACCTAATTAAGCCCTAAAGAGCCCCTTTTCACACTCGAAAGAGGTTACATTATCACCCAATGCTAGGCTATAAAAAACCATGAATAACCATCACTTTCTCAAGGAATTCTATGCATTGTTATGCTGCCAAGATTGTTAAAGACTCATTCTTTGACAAGAACACATAGGCATCATTTCACAAGAGCTATCCACCCCTCTCTTGAGTGGATAAGCTTGGATTTATTTCACCCACATTTTTCATCTTTTCATTGTAAGGAGAGCAAGCTAGTGAGGGCCTCAAGAGCCTTCCATTGGAGAAAGAAGGGACCCAAGTCCCCTTTCTTCATTGTGCCTTTGGGTTTCATTAATAGATCAGCTTATACATTGGTGATATTGGTCCATTTGTATTTATTTTTCATTTTCTTCATATGCTCATAGTTTTAATTAGTTTTAGTTTGATTCTTGTTTATTGTTTTGTTTTGTTTTCCCTAACCCTTTCCTTTCACAGCTGTCCTGCCTAGTAGAGCCCAACTGGGCATGTAAGCACCTTTTATTTGCTCACCTAGTGACGAATTGGGTGCAAACAGATTGGCGACCATACTGGGGAGAAGGTATCAATTCCTCCCTCATTTAGGTTCATTTTTCTTTCCTTTTGATTTCATTAACTTGCAGGTTCACAAACCGGCCTCTGCCGACCTGCTAACCAGTCAATTCACCAGAAGATTGGGAGAAATCCATCCGGATTTTTCTTCTCGGTTTTTTGCCACAGGCGCGCG